>VZQC01011925.1:10280-24548 GCA_009823505.1 Rhizomys pruinosus | reverse complement strand
AAAAACCTTCCAATCCAATTCCTTCGAGGATTTTTAAGCTGAAGGGATGCTGGATTTTGTCAAAGGCTTTTTTTCACATCAATTGAGATGATGGTGGGTTTTTGTCTTTGATTCCGTTTATGTGTTTGATGATGTTTATTGATTTTCATATGTTGAACCGTCCCTGCATCTCTGGATGAATCCAACTTGGTCATCATGGATGATCTTTTGATGTGGGTCTGTATGCGATTTGCCAGTATTCCTGTTTAGCATTTTGGCATCGGTGTTCATGGAGGGAGATGGGTCTATTAATTCTCCTTTTTAGTTGGCTCTTTGCCTGGTTTTGGTAATAGAGATGTTGGCTTAATAGAAGGAATTGGGAGAATTCTCCTCTGATTGTATCCTTCTAAACAGTTCAGTAATAATGGTTGTAGGTCTTTGAACTGTTTTATAGAATTCTGCCATAAACCGTCTGGGCCTGTGCTTTTTTTAGTTGGGAGGTTTCTTATACATCTTCAATTTCTTCATATGTTATGTGACTGTTTAAGCTGCCGATTCTCTTCTTGTCGAGCTTTGCGTGTTCCCAGGATTTCGATATTCCTCCATTTCTTCTAGGTTTTCAAAAACTTGGTAGGTTTTTCCCCAATTCTAAAAATACCCTGTACTGTCTTTTCCGATGCTGAGCTCATTGCTGGCAGGCAAATTATAGTGTAATCCTGTTGCCTCCTGATATGTTGGTCTTCAGAATGATAATGACAAAATATAAACCCTAATGTCTAGTTCCACTTTGCAACTCTTCCAATATACTATACATAATTGCTCCGGGCTGGAGAGATGCCTAGGCAGTTAAGAGCACCGACCACTTTTCCAGGGACGGGTTCGATTCCCCAGCCCCACATGGCGCCGAGAACCGTCTGAAACTCCAATTCCAGGAGAGTGAGAAATTCCCGTTCCAGGAGACGAAAGAAATCCAGTTCCAGGGGAAATCTGACACCTCTTCTGCCACCCCGCGGCGTTGGCACGACCACGTGGCCAGGGATGCACAAACTTGATGCAGCACAGGACGTTGATACACATAAAGACAATACACTAAATTGCCGGCGTCGTGGCTGCACGCCTTTAAAACAAAAAATATTGCCTCATGGTGGAGAGACGGGCTCCTAGCGGGTTAAGAGCGCCCGGGACCGCTCTTACAGAGGACCCGGGTTCGTACCCAGCACACACATGGCGGCGGGAACCGTCTGAACACTCCAATTCCAGGAGAACTCCCGTTCCCCAGGGGAATCCGACGCCCTCTTCTGACCTCTTGCGGGATGCACGGACATGGTGCACAGACTTGCATGCTGATAGTACATTCATTCACATAAGAAATTAAAAAAACAATTAAAAACAATTGCTCGTATATAAAATACTTGGGGGACTGGAGAGATTGGCTAGCAGTTAAGAGAAAGTATCTGCTCTTGAAGAGGACCGGGTTTGATCACTGGCACAAAAAGGGAGGATGAGAAAGGCTTAACTACAGGTCCAGGGGAACCGACACCCTCTTCTGACCTCCAAGCATTGCAGACATGGGTGCCCAAACCTGCATGCCGACCCGAATTCATACATATGAATAAAAATAAAAAAAAAAAAACTTTGGCAGAAGCAGGCAGATCTCTTTGAGTTTGAGGCTAGCCTGTCTACATATTGAGTCTGGGCCCAGCCAGGGCTACATAGTGAGACCTTGTTTCAAAAAAAAAAAAAAAAAAAAAAAAAAAAAATGGCTCAGTAGTTAAGAGCACCTGCTGTTCTTGCAGAGGACCTGAGTTCAATTCCCAGAGCTCACATGGTGATTCTCAACCACTGGTAACTCCAGTTCCAGGGGATCCCACACCCTCTCTGACCTCTGTGGGCACTAGAACACATGGTACACTTACAAACATGCCAGCAAGACATTCATACACATAAGAGAAAAAAAAAACAAACCACAAAAAAATGAACTAAGGTTGAGACAGCAAATTTGATTACATTAAAATCAGTGGTTCTGGGGCTGGAGAGATGGCCTAGCGGTTAAGAGCGCTGACGGCTCTTGCAGAGGACCCAGGTTCGATCCCCAGCACCCACATGGCGGCCGAGAACCGTCTGAAACTCCAATTCCAGGAGAACTCCAGTTCCAGGGGAATCCAACACCCTCTTCTGACCTCTGCGGCATTGCACGACACGGGTGCACAAACTTGCATGCAGACAGTACATTCATACACATACAGAAATAAATAAAATTAATGAAAAAAAAATTAAAAAAAATCAGTGGTTCTAAACTACATGTTAAATAATTCATAATAATTTTGTTAGGCAAGAATAGGTATTATAAAACTAGGCATGGTGGTAAACTCTTGTCAACCCAGGACTTGAGAGGCTGAGGTAGGAGGATCACAAGTTCAAGTCAGCCTGGACTACATAGTGAGACTGTGTCTCATAGAAAAACAAAGAATAGGTGTCATACACACTACCCTCCTATGAACTAAAAATACTCTCGGCTATCAGATAACTGAATTCTTTTAACTTGTGTGCTGCCCCCAACTTTTCTACTTAGCTTCTAATCAGTGTCCCTTTCACTAGGGAAGTTGTGAAGCAACCATGGCCTATACCCAGAGAATGAGAAAATTTAATGTTTTGGTTCTCAGACTGGAAGCCGCCTCTGGGGGAATTTTGGGTTTCCTACCAGGCAGGTGCTGGTTCAGAACTGGCCCCAACTTTCTCATTCTTGCTTAGAAAAAGCACAGGGAGCCTCACCAGGTTCTTTTCAGCACCCTAATTAGAAAGGTGAGCTGATCAGCCATGCGCCTTTCATGGGACTCTTCTCTGAAGAAATCTTGAAGCCTTTAACAAAGCAGCACTGAAGTAGCACAATGGAACTCTGATATCTACAGCCCTTAGGAAAACACATTCCTGTTCCTGAAAGAATTAACTTGGTCTGTTTAAAGTTCCTTGTTTTAGTCTTGTATAGTAAAAAGAAACCAAAAAAGTACTTTTGTTACTAAAAATATTTTTTATTTTCTGAAACTGACCCATTCTGGTAGAAGGGACACAGAAGCACAAAGTATAATCTTTTTAAAAAATTAAATTACAAGTTAAAATGAAAGTTTTAGTCTTCAATATAAAAATATTCCATATAAAACTTGATCTTCCAGCAAGATTTGGCTTGTGTATAAGTAAATTAACCACTACAGACCCAGACAAGACTCAGATGTCACCTTAGGATGGATGGATCTCAACTGCCAGCAACCAAAATGATATTGTCCCATTATGAACATTTTACACCCTCTTATCTCATGTCCATCAACACAGCAAAGTCCAGTGCCAAAACCATAAGAAAAAAGACTGTTTCTCACATTTTGGGAGGTTACTGATAAGCTACTGGTTATAATGTAAATGTACGCCCAGTTGACGGCAGCCAGGTGAAATGGCACTGGACATGCGTGGTTCTCCAGTACTAAGTCATATCTGCATCTCTACAAGAAGTCTTGTTTTTCGTCACCGGGCGTGGTGGCGCACGCCTTTAATCCTAGCACTTGGGAGGCAGAGGCAGGCGGATCTTTGTGAGTTCAAGGCCAGCCTGGTCTCCAGAGCTAATTCCAGGACAGCTGGGGCTACAGGGAGACCCTGTCTCGAAAAGACCAAAAAAAAAAAAAAAAAGAAGTCTTGTTTTTCATTTAGTCTCATTTCTTATACATGAAAATATTCTTACACACAAAAATGGTTCATCAAAAACAAAATCTGTGTACTTTAGGAAGTAAACTTTGCATTTCTGCTCGCCTTGGGAATTAAAAGCTGCTCAAGGGGAACTGCAATCCTCCAGCTTTCAGGTGACGTGCGTCACGCTGGTGTCCACTTTCTGCCTTCCACATAGATGAAGAACCTGCTTTTGGGGGAAGGAAACAGTCAACAAAATGAAAGTGGATCAGTACTAGATAGTGCACTAAGCACTCATAGGTTCATGGTCAAGTCTCCCAATGCATGAAATAGGAAAAGTTCCCAGCAATGAAAGCAAGGGTAGGAGGCAAGGAGGGGGAAGGCAGGGGCTCCTCAGATGTCCTGGCCTCTGAGCTTGAAAGATACTTATGCTTACATGAAGACACCTGCAATGTTTGTGCTGTGGTGTCGGACTAGGTCCTGGAGAAATTGCACTAGAAATGAAGGTCTGACAGAAGTAAACACAACCAAGAAAGTGCTTCTTGGGGTAGTAATTCACATGCAGAAGAATGCTGAGATGTAAATTTAGATACCTTTTTTAAAATTAATTCTTTTTATTTTATGTGTATGAGTGTACTATCTGCATGAGGTAGGTGCACCCATGTCATGCAATGCTTCAGAGGTCAGAGTGGGTGTCGGATTCCCCTGGAACTGGAGTTAAAGATGGTTCTTAGCCACCATGTGGGTGCTGGGAATCGAACCCAGGTCCTCTGCAAGATTAGTTGGTGCTCTTAACCACTGAGCCATCTCTCCAGATGCTACAATTAATTAAAAATTTTCTTTTTTTTTGTATTTTTGAGACAGGGCCTCCCTTTAGTCCCAGCTGGCCTGGAGCTCACTCTGTAGACCAGGCTGGCCTTGAACTCAGAGATCCACCTGCCTCTATCTCTGTCTCCCGAGTGCTGGGATTAAAGTGTGTGCCACAATGCCCAGCTACAATTATTTTTCTATGAGTCAGGGTCTTAATATGAACCCAGATTGGCTTCCAACTCCTGATTCTTAGCCTCCCAAGTGCTGGGATTATTAGTGTGTGCCACAATGTCTGCCCTTATGATTTTTTTTTTTTCCCTTTTGAGACAGGGTCTCACTAGTGTTGACCAGTTTAGGCTTTTTTTTTTTTAATTTTTATTTATTTCTGTATGTGTATGAATGCGCTGTCTGCATGCAAATCTGTACACCTGTGCCGTGCAATGCCGTGGAGGTCAGAAGAGGGTCTCGGATTCCCCTGGAACTGGAGTTCTCCTGGAATTGGAGTTTCAGACGGGTCTTAGCTGCCATGTGGGTGCTGGGGATCGATCCCGGGTCCTCTGCAAGAGTGGTGGGCACTCCCAACTGCTAGGCCATCTCTCCAGCCCCGACCAGTTTAGGCTTTCTGCTTCAGACACCCCAATAGCTAAGATTACCAGTTTGTGCCAGGAGGCCTAGCTAAGATTACAAATTTGAAACTGGATCTACATATCCACTTCTTTAGATACAGGGAACAAGAATTTTTTTTCTCATTCTTTTGATTTTATATTACTCTAAAATATGCATACATACCCTCCACCCATGGAACAAGAATTTTTGATCTGCATTTCTCTTACAAGTAACTGATGTTCTTCTCTGAGTAAATTTAGAAGGTATGTACAGTATAAGTAGGTTAAGCAAGAGAAAGAAATTCTGTTCAAGGGGCTGGAGAGATGGCTCAGCGGTTAAGAGCACTGACTGCTCTTGCAGAAGACCTGGGTTTGATTCCCAGCACCCACATGGCAGCTAAGAACTGTCTTAGGCCAGGCATGGTGGTACACACTTTAATCCCAGCACTTGGGAGACAGACGCAGGCAGATCTCTGTGAGTTCAAGGCCAGCCTCGTCTATAGGCCAGCTGGGACTAAAGGGAAACCCTGTCTCAAAAAAAAGAAAGAAAAAAAAGAAACCTAGTCAAATAAATGCATGGCCTTGACTCTACATTATCAATGTTTCCAGATTACTTATTAAATATCAATTGAGATATAAGGCGGAACAAGCAAAGGTGACTTACGCATGACCACAATGAACATGGAAGCCGACTACTTTCTTTAGTGACTGACAGGGATTTTTTTCAGCCGAATCTTCTGAGACTTCCAATTTCTAGGAAACAACTTGAAAATTAGTACCTAGATTAGTGAAACTAGAAAATATTTCAGACAACTACAAACAAATACAGTAGAAATTCTTTAAAAGACCTTGGGGAGACCAGTGAGATGGCTCAGTGGTTGAAAGCACTTGCTGAACAAGTCTGACAACCTGAGTTTGATCCCCATAGTGCAAAGAGAACCAACTCTCAAAAGTTATCTTTTGACCTTCAAACACAGATGCCATCCCACCACATGCAGTATGTGCCTGTGTGTATATGCACACAAATAAAAAAATTAAAAAAACTTTTTTTGGTCTTTTTGAGACAGGGTCTCCCTGTAGCCCCAGCAGACCTGGAATTCACCATGTAGACCAGGCTGTCACAGAGCTCTGCCTGCCTCTCTACTTTCCAAATGTTGGTGTTTGTATGCCACCACACCTGGCAGATTTAAAAATACTTTTAAAAAGCAAACCATAGGGGCTGGAGAGATGGCCTAGCGGTTAAGAGCGCCGACTGCTCTTGCAGAGGACCCGGGTTCGATCCCCAGCACCCACATGGCGGCCAAGAACCGTCTGAAATTCCAATTCCAGGAGAACTCCAGTTCCGGGGGAATCCGACACCCTCTTCTGACCTCCGCGGCATTGCACGACACGGGTGCACAGACTTGCATGCAGACAATACATTCATACACATACAGAAATAAATAAAATTAAAAAAAAAAAAGCAAAACATAGAAAGGGAAAAAAAGTCATACAGAAGGAAATACAGTTAGGTAATTCCATGTGACATCTACCCATTCAACACGTACCAATCTCCGACATCCCTAATCCTCCATCTTCCCTGCTTTCCGTGTCCTGTGTTATGGCTAACCTCTGACCACAACCAGCTAATCCCCAATGTGAGTGGCCCATCCTCTGCCTAATGCAGACTGGGTGGTCCGTGTGCATGGAAAATCCCACATTCCATTTATCCACCGAGTACTCAGCTGCCCTTCCTTCCTGGGTGTTCTTAAGTGAGAGGGCAAAGAAAAGGAAAAGAAAAAGGGAGGCAGAAGGGAAGGAGAGGAGGAGGAGAGCAAAGCAGCAGGTGGTGTGAGGTGGCAGGCCCTGCACTTTGGCAAGCCACTTTCTCCACTCTTTGTCCCCCATGGCTTCCATTCCAGCATGCCTGTCTCTGCCTCCCCAGTGCTGGGATTAAAGGTGTGCGCCACCACACTGGCAAAAATAAAGTACCTCTTCAAGAATTGAAAGCAGAGTCTTCTCAAGATCTGTGCATGTCTATACCATAGCATTACTCAGAGCAGAAAAGCAGGGCGGTGGCCCAGGGGTTCACCAGCTGCTGAACAAATGGAGCGAACATGGCACACTCAGACAACAGATGATTCAGCCCCCAAAAGGAGGAAATTCTGACACATGCTACATGGATGAACTGTGAGGCTGTTATACAAAAAGAAACAAGCCAATGAAGAAAGATAAATACTATAGTGTTTCGCTTATGTGACGTACTTAGAGTGGTCAAAATAAAGATGAAGGTAAAACAGTGGTTGCCATGGGCTGAGGAGAGAAAAAGAGACTGTGAGGGTAGGTTAGATTGACAAGATGAAGGCATTATGAAGCTGGATGGCAGTGATGGTAGCTGAATAGGTTTAACATCATCACATGTATGCTGAGAAACAGTTAAGAAAACTTGTCATATACTTTTACACAATAAAAAATGGAAATGGGCTAGAGAGATGATTAGGGTTTAAGGGCACTTATTGTGCTTGCAGAGGACCTGGGTTTGGTTCCCAGCACCCACATGGCAGTTGACAACCATTGTACCTCTAATTCAGGAGCTCTAACACCCTGGCATGCACATGGTGCACATACATAATTGCAGGCAAAGCACTCATAGACATAAAATAACATTACATGGGGCTGGAGAGATGGCTCAGCGGTTAAGAGCACCAACTGCTCTTGCAGAGGACCTGGGTTCGATTCCCAGCACCCACAGGGCAGCTAAGAATCATCTTTAAGCTGAGTGTGGTGGCTCATGCCTTTAATCCCAGCACTTGGGAGGCAAAGGCACGCAGATCTCTGTGAGTTCAAGGACAGCCTGGTCTACAGGGCTAGTTGCAGGCCAGCTGGGGCTACAGGGAGACCCTGTCTCAAAAGGACACCCCCACAAAAAATAACATTACACAAATCTTTTTAGAAAATGGAAACAGACCAGCAAGATGTGCAGTAGGTAAACATGCTTACCACCAAACCTCAGTATCAGTTTTGGTTCCCAGAACACACATGACAGAAAGAGAAAACTGATTCCCACAGTGTCCTCTGACCTCCAATGCAAACCATGGCATGCACATGAGTAAATGTAATTTTAAAAATTAATAATTAAGAATGGAAACAAACAACAAAACCTTTACATTATTCTACAAGGGATTCACAGGCTTTAAAAGCCCACCCCAGCTGGGCGTGGTGGTGCACGCCTTTAATCCTAGCACTTGGGAGGCAGAGGCAGGCTGATCTTTGTGAGTTCAAGGCCAGCCTGGTCTACAGAGTGAGTTCCAGGATAGCTGGGCCTACAGGGAGACTCTGTCTCGAAAAGATAAAAAAAAAAAAAAAAGCCCACCCCAGGCAGTGCAGCTCAGCCCTAGTTCTGGCTTATGTGCACTGCAGCTGGAGGCGATGCCAGCATCTGCCACGACCATGACCCACCATGGAGAAACAAGATTTAACTGGGAGAAAATCCTTCAAGGACAAGGTGGAGATGAGCCTCTTTTGGAGGCTGGGCTTAAGCAACCAGCAGCTGCTGGTCAGTTTTTGAACAATGTGCAGTTCTCAAATGCTTTCTCCAGTGATTTCTTTGATTTTATTTGTCAACTCACCCTGGAGAAAAACAGGTCAGAAAGAACATTTCGCTGGAAGCTTCAAGTAATTCCTGCCAACATGTTTAGCAGACATGGTCCCTTTTGAAAAAGCAGCACTGAGTTGGATTTCAATAGTGGTGCCCCTAGCTTAGCAGCTGATAACTTAGTTGTGAGCCATGGTGCTTACATGAGAAGCCTGTTTGGTTATCTTCTGAATGATCCAAAGTGTTCTCTAAAGCAACTCCAGGCAAATTCAAATTTTTGTCAATCAGTCCTAATAGTGTCTTCATTATAAATTTTGGGGAAGGAAAAGCAGTGATTCAGCGTGTTAGTATGAAGCTACAGGAGCATCTAAATGGAGTGTCTAAGATCATCATCAAAATCCTAAGACTCTGGAGCGCTCTTGCTAATTTGGAAACAGTTAAGAAATCAGGTTGCAAATTTCCTGTGGGGTCATGGCCATATTAAACAGTAATGGAATTCACTTACAATCAACTGTTTTTTTTTTTTTTTCACTGGTATGTGACCTGTATGCTTAGCTCTTGTCTGTGACTATAGTATGTAACTCTGACGTCACGCACGATAGATGCATGCGAGAGTTTATACTCTCAGATTAATGATAACCATGAGACGACTACGTCCGTACATGTAATGTCAAGATCTCTAGGATTTGCAGAGGTGTTTGTGTGTATGTGGGGTGTGTTGTGTCTGAAAATAATGTGGCTTATATATTTTCCTTTATGTTGATATATTTTTCTTACAATGTTATGAATTTTTATTGCTTTTGGGTGAGATAAGTACTGTTCTATTTTCTAATAATCTGATTAAGTGCTAAAAAGAAAAAGACTTGGCTGGGTCTGGTGGCACAATGTCTTTTATTTAATTTTTCTTACACGCACTTCAGCACCACTAGCCAGACGAAATCAAATCTTTATTTGTATTCTCTTCGAGCATAGAATGAACTTCATTTGTATTTTTTTTAACAAATCTAGCCCGTGGTTCCACCCATGCTCCCCACGGGCTGAGCCAGAGTTCATGCATTCTGCAAGACATGCTTTTCATCTCTTCTCAATATTCTCCATGAAAAAGTTGACTGATTTCAGCAGAAGTTCACTGTTTTGAGCAGAAGTTTTTTTTTTTTTTTTTTTTTTTTTTTTTTTTTTTTTTTTTTTTTTTGTTTTTGTTTTTGTTTCCAATATGTATCACTCTCAACTACTTGGAAAAAAGCTTGAGGGGCCATGCACAATGAATACTTACAACTAAGGTAATTGGCACTAGCACCCATAGATGAGGATACCATTTGTCGTTTGTTGTTCTTGGACTGTGTTACTTCACTCAGGCATGATATCGTCTAGCTCCAGCTATTTTCCCCTGCAAAGCCTCATGATGTCGTCTTCCTTTACTGCTGCATAGAACTCCATTGTGTAGAGTACCACACTTCCTCTATCCACTAGTCAGTGTGAGGGGCATTTGAGGGTTGGTTCCAGCTCCTTGCATTGGTTGAAAGAGAGCTGCAATAAACATGGCCGTGCATGTACATCTGTGGTGGCGTAAGTCTTTTTTGTCTAACCCGTTGATTATATATCTCCTCTGTAACCGATACGAGGTAGGTATGCGGGTTGGGTGGCCCCCTGGAAACTGATTCATATCGCCTCATACGATATTCCTTCCAAGGGTAGCTCAAGGTAGATACACACTAATACGGGGCATCACACGCTTGCACAGTGGCTGTAGCGATTTTAAACATTCACGCCAGATGCAGACACCAGTTCGGATGAGTTGTTTCCCTGTGACCTGCAGTCTGAGTCGAGAATCCGCACACCATAGTATTCAGATCACAATAGCCGATCATGGTATCATTTGTTTTCTGTTGATCCAGCCAGTCTTATTGGAGTAAGCATGATATCTTAGACGTGGTTTTGATTTGGCATTCTCCTATATAGAGTCACCTACATTTAATCAGAGTGACGAAGAGGAAACGTAGCTATCCGAGAGCTAAATCAAGGCTTGTTACGCTGCGCAAAGGCGGGGATGGTAGTAAGTTACACTGAACATTGCGCGACAAGTCATAATACTCTCATTCCTTACTTGACGTAGTCGTCTCGTAGCTGAGGTATCCCAGGTTCTTTGCCCATGCCTTCATTGACTGAGGTGTACATTTGTCTTCTCTTTTGTGATCTTTCTGCTTTCGCAGAGATTTTACCCATATAATACGCCTGGGAACACTACAATCATGCTTGTTCAGAATTTTCTTAATCTGTGCATAAGGGGTTTCCTCCCACTCAGTAAGTAAGTGGTGAGACCGGAGGTGTCACTGATTTATTTGTAGCACTCGGTGAGCTTGATCTTGTTAGTTCTGGCATCTTTGAGAATCAGTAACTACAGACCGATAGCTGCAGAGATTTAAAAGTTGAGGTCCCATTTGTCAATACACGACTGCATAGACGACTCTTGCGCACCACTAGAACATTCTATGTGCATCAATAGCTCATGATACTTTGGGGCTGTCTGTTTTGGAAAGTCTTTTCCTACGCCTAGGATGCTTGGTGTCTGCTGTGCCCAGCTTTTGTCGTTTATATATCCCTATAGTCGGGACGGATGTGGTCACACGCCTGGGGATAGTCCCTCATCGTAAGTGAGGTGGAGACGATAAATTCTTTGGGCTGGGTATATACGTAGCAAGCAGGCATCAATGAATCGATGTGCACGATGACTGGCGACGCCGGATGGTCGTGCAACGAAACTGTTAGAACGGAAGCGAGATGGTAGAAAGACCCACATACGTAGTATGACGATACGGCTACACAGGGTCCTCGCACTACCAGTCTCATGTACCCGATAAGCGGCAAGAGACTTATATCGGAGAAGATCCGATGGTCGATGATTGCGGAGGTCTAACGGGTGGTTGTGCGTGACGAAGTAAACGGCCCGTGCCGACCTGTACTCATGGCTCATCAGTGAAGAACGGCTTTATCGTGCGCAGGCCCGTTCTGAGTGATCCATGTCTCAGGACCTAGGGTTGTGGGCCAGTGTGGATGCTGTCGGATATCCGGAACCTACCCAGGTATTGACGGGACCGCATCTGCAGTACGTAATCGTAGGGGTCGGATAAACATTGGGGGCTTCATTAGTCGATATGCGTCAGAATGCACAGAGACGGTGCCTAGCCGCAGTTTTGATGCCCGAATTATCTAAATGGTTCCGAATAAGATTTGACATAGCGTGGTCCAGCGCGAAGCACGGATATTGTGGTGTTTGGTACGAAAGGGGGTCCTCTCGGATTCTGAACCACTGGCAGATCATGGCGTAAGTGATAGGGATCGAGACATCCGCTGGAAACAGTCACACGCGCCATGGGGTAAGTCATGAATCGTAAGCTAATACCGGTCTCTGACGAACTGACCCATATCTCTCAAACCTGTAAATACAACCTTATGGACTGGAGATGTACACAGTGAGAGAGAGTAATCACCCCAGGGCGGGTGTTAAATTTCCAAATGTGCCTTTAGAGGAGTCATCGATGGATGAGCTGGCTTTGACGTGCAATAACATCGGCTACCGATGGGAAATGTATGAAGGATTATTTGGCCCACACCCAAAACTTGCGAGATGCTGTTTTTTCTCCATTGTTTCTTCTTGGGCCCCTTGTCATATATAAGATGGCTGAAATTCGATGGCTGCTGAAGTTTGGATCTTTGGTTTTGTCACCGGTCTCAAGGTCTGTTTTTGTGCCAGTTAGAGGATGTTTTTTATGACTATCGCCCTGTTGTATATTTGAATCCTGGTATAGAGATCCCCCTGTTGTAGCTCTTTTCACTCAGGTTTGTTTTGGCTATTCAGGGTCTTTTTGTTTTTTCCAAATGAATTAAGAACTTTTGTTTCAAGCCTGTGAAGAAACTCTGGGGATTTTGATTGGGATTACGTTAAATCTATACAACAGTTTAGGTAGAATGGACATTTTAACGAATTTCCCAATCCATGAGCATTGGGAGTTTTTCCCTTCTGATGTCTCCCTCAATTTCTTTCTTTAAAGGTTAAAAATTTTGTTGTAGAGACTTTGTGTCTTGGTTAGGTTTGTTTCCTAGGTATTTTAATTGTTTTTTGAGCTACTGGTGAGTGGGAAGGTCTCTTTGAATTCTTTCCTCCTCAGTTGTTTGGTTTTGGTTTAAAGAAAGGCATTGATTTTTTTAAGGTTAATTTTGTATCCTGATGCCACTTTGCTAAGCTGTTAAAATCGTTTTCTAGGAGTTTTCTCTGGTGGAGTTTTTAGTATCCATTAAGTAACAATCATATCATCCAGCAAATAGGGATAGCTTGACTCCTCTTTTCAATTAGGTCTCCTTTAATATCCTTTTCTTGCCCTTTGCTCTAGAAGTGTTTCAAGCACTAATATTGAGAGGTGGTGACAGGGGGCAGCCTTGCCGAAGTTCTTACCCTTTAAAGGGAATGTTTCTGTCCATTTCCCCATTTAGATGATATGGCTGTGGGTTTCCTGTATAGGGCTTGGATTACATTGAGAATGATCCCTCCAATCCAATTCCTTCTAGGGATTTAAGCATGAAAGGATGTGGATTTTGTCAAAGGCTTTTTTTCAGCATCAAATTGAGATGATTGGTGTGGTTTTTGTTTTGATTTCGTTTATGCGTGTGATGATGTTTATTGATTTCATATGTTGAAACCATCCTGCATCTCTGTATGAATCCAACTTGGTCATGTATGGATGATCTTCTTGATGTGGTCTGTATGCAATTTGCCAGTCTGTTTAGAATTTGGCATCTGTGTCATGAGGGAGATGGTTCATAATTTACTTTTTTAGGTGTATCTTGGCCTGGTTTGGTTAATAGATGTGTTTGAACTTCATAGAGGGAATTTTGGAGAAATCCCTCTGATTGTATCCTTCTAAAACAGTTTCAGTAATAATTGGTTGAGACTATTTTTTTTTATTAATTTTAATTTTATTCTTTTTCGTATGTAATATGAATGTACTGTCTGCATGCAAGGCTGTTCACCCATGTACGTAGCAACAGCCGGGAGAGTCAGAAGAGGGGTCGATTGCTCCCCTGAAGCCTGGAGTTTCTCCTGATTGGAGTTTCAGAACGGTTCTCGCCCAATGTGTGCTGGCAGATGCGAACCCGGTCCCTCTGCAAGAGCATGGCGCTCTCTACGCTAGGCCATTCTCTCCAGCCCTGGTTGTTAGTCTTTTGAAATGTTTTATAGACTTTTCCCTGGCTCTGCCGTGAAAACCGTCGGGCCTGGTTTTTTTAGTTGAGCTTCTTAAGTACAATCCTCGGTTCTTTCATATGGTTAATGGGTCTGTTTAAAGCTGCTGATCTCTTCCTTGGTCGGCTTTGGTGATTCCAGCACCCAGGATTTAGATATCATTATCATTTTTCCTAGGTTTTCAAACTTGGTAGAATACAGGTTCTTGTAAAGCCATATGATTTTCCTGGATCTTTCCTTGTCCGTGTGATATTTCCCTTTCATCACGGATTGTAATTGTTGAGTTTTTCCTCTTTTTGTTAACTGGCTAAGAGGTCTTTCTGTCTATATCTTCAAAAGACCCAATTTTGGCTTCATTTTGATTTTTTTGCATGTTTTTCTTTGTTCTATTC
>VZQC01011911.1:2552879-2600353 GCA_009823505.1 Rhizomys pruinosus | reverse complement strand
AAAACAAAACAAAACAAAAAAACAGAGAAAGATGCAGAAAAGTTACGGCAGAATGCATGATCTGGGATGGGGAGGGGTGGGTGGGGGGAAGGGAAAGGGATATATGCCTGAACTGAATAGGAAATTGATGTATGAGATATGCAAAGCATCAATAAAAAATAAATAAATAAAAAGAAAAAAAAGAATGTTTTCAATTCAGATCCTTTTGAGTCTTAAATTTCATCTCGATATCAGTGAAAAAATAAGAGTTATATGGTGTTTTCAATGTGTAGTTCTCATCTACCTTATATGTGATATGACTCAGAGACTCAGAGAAAATGGAGTTGATAGGCATATGATAGATCCATGGGAATCCAAATAGAAACTATTATAAGGCATTTCCAAGTACAGTACTTGGATACTCTGTCCTTTTGTTCTTTATTTAATCAAATTATTTAGCTGGAAACCTCTTTGGATGTGTCTCCAGAGATTACATTCTGAAGAGAGTAATTTAATGAGACTGTTAAGGGAAACTGAGGTGTGGGAAACCCCTCTCTGCCACATAGAGAAGGCACCAAGAGAAACTGAGAAAGTTGATTCACACCAGAGGACTCCAGCAGAGTTTCTTCCCAAAGAACAGGAGCCCAGAGTTGAACCACTTCAGGTTTTATAGATCCCTCAGCACTGTGACATTGGGGGCTTTACAGCCTACAGGATTAGGACCATAGTTGTTTATTTGCTTTAAAACCTGAAAGGGAATTTCTTCTGCAAGCATGTTTGCAAGAAAAGATATTTAGGCCAGGGGCTCAGATATTTTTAACAGAGTTTTATTACAGCTGCCTTAGCAAGCAAACCAGTTTTAAACAGATGTTCCAGTAGATAACTATGGTATTTATCTTTTAAGACTTTTTAAAATTTTAGTTTTGATTCCTTTTTTCAACACAAATTTTAGTAAGCATTTATAAACTTGTTCTAAGGTGAATCTTATACTCTAAAGTATAAAAACCAGTCATAAAGCAATGTTTAGAAACACACAAAAGTGACAATAAATGCATGGGTATATTTCTTTTCTGATTTCTGAGTTTGCAGAATGACAGATTATGGAAAGAATAAATAAATAGTGTTTGAATTGAGGACATAAAAATAAAAACACTTTGCAAGCTTACCACACTATGAACTAGAAAATTTCCTCAAATATGCATCAAATATAAAACCAAAAAGTGACAAATCACTATCCTCCATTTCTGCAGTTTTTGGAAATGTATTTCTGTAGTGTTGTTTACCATGTGCCTTTTTAGCTTTCTTAGAAAGCTCTGAGGAGACAAAATATTTTCTTCAGCTTTATAAGACTGACAATGGCAGCTCATTTCAAACAGTTTCTACAATTTCATCAAAGCTTTTCTTGCCTACATTACTATGTATATCTAGATGGAAGGAGTTACACCATAATCTCTATAACCAGAAAATTTTTGCCTTATAATTTTCTATCACCTGAAAAAATACCAATAAATAATGGCCTCCCATTGTTACAGATATCAAGTATGAAACATCCTCTGTCTATTATTGTATTTAGTATCGATTCTTAAAATGGGAAAGAATTTGTAATAAACACAGGGGAATGAACACAAGCTTTTAGACTCAGCAGTAGATCAGACAGAGATGGCAGGCTAGAAGTAGTTCTTAAATGTCTGGAAATTACGATGCAGTGAAAAGGGATAGGAATCAACACATTTTTAGTAAACCCATTTCTTACCATGACTTCCTGGTTAGGAAGCCAAAACTTACATTAGTACACCTGCCCTTTGCAAGGCAGTCACTCAAGTCAAGATTTGCCCTCAAGTCTTCTAGGATTCAATAGGGCTCACTAAATGAATTTCCATCAAGTGTGAATTGTGGCAGTCTAATGGATTGTGTTAGATCAGACTAAAAGAAAAGAAGGAGGAGTTGGTCTACAGTAAATTGGAACATATTGAGTCTTGAAGCCACTCACCTTTATTCCCTTTGCATTACATCAGTGTCAACAGATTTAGGAATGTTTATTTGTAAAATGCTATCTGAAAAGAAAAGTGAACAGTACATTACATACCTCAAAATCTTGCCCTTAATCTCCACATTACCCAACATGTCTACCACACACACTGCCACAAAATGCACTGGGAACTGAAAGTATAAGGAACAGGTAGACCAGACCTCACCCCAGCAAGTCATGCAGGACCCCAAGGAAATCTAAGATTTTTCAGTGGGGCAGTATTGTTGGTTACAGTGATTTGTTCAAAATCTTTGTTTTCTAAATTAGGTAAATTATTTGTCTCTATTTTCTGTTTTATTCTTTTCCAATCAAGTTATTTCAGAATTATTTGTCCCTTTTGTCCTCCTTAATATGTTTGAGTACAAGACTTACATTGCTTTTGTAATTATACAGCAATCTAATTTTAATATAACAATAACAAACTTTTTCGAAATTTGACCAAATTATTTTAATTTTTACTTTTTCAAATAATTTTATTACACAAAGAATTCTTGGCATGACAGTACAGAAATACTGAATTTAAAATGTTTTTGTGTGATTTTTGAACATAATGTTGTGCTTGCATAATTTGTCTTTTGAAAGTATTTACATTTTAAAACAAAACTTATGGGATACTTTAAAAGCAGTCCTAAGAGAAAAATTTATAGTGCTAAGTGCCCAAAATAAAAAAAAAAAAAAAAAAAAGAGAGCATAAATAAATTATCTAACACTGCAGCTAAAAATACTTGAGATAAAATAACAAATGAACCCTAAACCCAGACAGGAAGAAATAGCAAAAATCAGAGCAGAAATCAACAAAATAGAAACAAAGAAAACAATACAAAAAAAATCAATGAATCCAAAAGTTGGTTCTTTGAAAGGGTAAACAAGATGGACAGACCGCTAGCCTAATTAATGAAAAGAAAGAGCAACTCCAAGTTAATAGAATTTGTCATGAAAGGGGAAACATCACCACACAGACAATAAAAAGACACAATCATTTGGAAATATTTCAAAAACCTATACTCTACTAAATTTGAAAATATAAGAGAAATGGATGAATATCTGAAATGTTGGAAATCAACAAAGCTTAACCAAGAAGATATTGACAGCTTAAATAGACCCATAGTATTGGAGGAAATTGAAAAACATAATAAAAAAAAACCTCCCAACTAAAAATAGCCCAGGCCCAGATGGTATCATGGCAGAATTCTATAAAACATTTAAAGAAAACTTACAGCCATTACTTCTCAAACTGTTCAGGAGGACACAAACAGAGGGAAATCTCCCAAATTCGTTCTATGAAGCCAGCATCACTCTAATACTAAAACCAGGTAAAGATATAACCAAAAAAGAAAACCATCGACCCATGTCATTAATGTACATAAACACAAAAAAATCAGTTAATAAATATAAAACACATAAATGGACTGAAAAACAAAAACCACAAAATCATCTCAACTGATGCAGAAAAAAACCTTCAGCAAAATCCAGCATCCCTTCGTGCTTAAAAGTCCTAGAGGGAATTTGACTAGAGGGATAATTCGTCAATGTAAACAAAGCCATATACAAGAAATCCACAACCAATATCATCCTAAATGGAGAAAAGTCAGAAGCATTCCCCTTAAAGACATGATTATGACAAGGCTGCTCTCTATCACCACTCTTCTTCAATTTAGTGATTGAAATGCTTGCTAGGGCAATAATACAAGAAAGGGAAACTAAAGGAGTACTAATTAGAAAAGAGGAAGTCAAGCTATCCCTTTTTGAAGACCATATGATAGGTTACCTAAGGGATGTTATAAATTCCACCAGAGGGTTTGGTGCCTTTGTGTCTTTGTGCAGGAGGGCTCCTGAAGCACAGGAGCCCAGAAATCACTCCAGACAGGTACCCGGCCGTGGACTAAGTCAGGCATCCCCCCCCCCCCGAACTGGAATTGATGAGAGAGTATCCAAGTGGACTCTTATGGAGAACCTTCAGAACAGGAAGGGAAGAGTGACTTAGACTTCCAATATCCAATATATAAACAAAATTTAAAGCCTGAAACCTAGAAAAGTGAATACTCCATAAACAAGAAGGAGAAAAGAAAGGAAAAAAAAAAGTATCAGAAGGAGGCAAGCAAAACCAGCCACTAACATAGTGAAAAGACATTTATGATTTGAAACACAAAAGGGAAACTCACATGCCAGGAACACAATGAAGGAACAACATGGGAAAGGTGCAGGATAATCCCGCACCAAGCTCTACCAAACCTGTAGGAGATAGCTACAATGCGATCCCCCTAGAGGTGACCCAAGGAACAGATCCTAGAGGAATAATTGCAGACCTATGCAGAGAAATTAAAGAAAATAAAGAAGAATTCAGAGAACTAAAGAGAGAATGAAAAACTCAAAAAGGACCTAGAGGGATACAATGAAAAACTTCAGAAAGAACTAAAGGAACAGATTGACAAACTCCAGAAAGAACTAGAGGGAGAAAAAAACAAACTCTGAAAGGAAGTAGAAACACTGAAAAAGGAAGCCAACCAACGAAGTAAGGAGCACCAAGAAGAGATTGAGAAGCTCAAAAAGGAAATGGAAATACTAAAGAAATTACAGGATGAAATGAAAAAGGCAATACAACACTCATCCAATCAGAAGAAATGAAAGGAAAAAGCCTCAGAAATAGAATGGAGGAAGCAGAACAAAGAATATCAGATCTGGAAGATAGCAACTAAAAAGCTCAAATAAAGAATATGAAAAATTTTAAAATACACAAAAGTGGAACAATCAGGAAATATGGGACACTATGAAAAGACCAAACCTCCACATCATAGGAATAGAGGAAGGAGAAGAATCTCAAGAGAATAGTATTGATCAGCTCTTCAACAGAATAATAGATGAAAATTTCCACAACTTAAAAATAGACAAACCCATACAAATACAAGAAGCACATAGGACTCCAAATAGACAAGATCAGAAAAGAAACTCCCCACGCCATATCATAGTTAAAATGCTAGATGCCCAAAACAAAGACAAAATTCTGAAGGCTACAAAAGAAAAACAAGTCACATACAAAGGGAAACTGATCAGAATTACAATTGACTTCTTGGTGCAAATCATGAAAGCAAGAAGAACATGGAACAAAGCATTCCCAGTGTTAAAGGACTATGGGTGCCAACCCAGAATGCTTTACCCAGCAAAAATGTCGATTACAATTGAAGGAGAGAGAAAAATCTTCCAAGACTTAAGATGATAGAATACATGTCCAGAAAAACAATTCTTCATAAAATAATAGAAGTGATTCAAAGGACAGAAGAGAGGAGCAACAATCCTCAAACACCTAGGAAAAGAAACTAATAAAAACATAACCGTAGGAGCAGAATCAGAGACTAAAAGTCCAAATGGATAATAAGGTGAAAGGAAGCAACATCTATCTTTTATTTATAACCTTAAATATTAATGGGCTAAACTCCCCAATCAAAAGGCATAGACTGGGAGAATGGATTAGGAAACAAAACCCATCTCTATGCTGTCTACAAGAAACCCATCTCAATTTCAAGGATAGGCAACAACTTAAGGTGAAGAGATAGAAGAAAATATTCCAAGAAAATGGTACCAAAAAGAAAGCAGGTGTTCCTATTCTAATATTGGAAAAAATAGACTTCAAAGCAAAAGAAATCAAAAGAGACAAAGAGGGCCATTACATCTTTATTAAAGGAACAATTGATGATGAAGAATTCACAATCATGAACCTATACTCTACTAAGTTTGAAAACTTAGAGGAAATGGATGAATATCTGAAATCCTGGGAATCACAAAAGCTCAACCAAGAAGAGATTGACAGCTTAAATAGACCAATAAAATATGAAGAAATTGAAGATGTAATAAGTAGCCTCCCAACCAAAAAATGCCCAGGCCCAGATAGTTTCACGGCAGAATTCTACAAAATATTTCAAAAAGACTTACAACCATTATTACTCAAGTTGTTTAGAAGGATACAAATGGAGGGAGTTCTCCCAGACTCCTTCTATGAAGCCAGCATCATGCTATTACCAAAACCAGGTAAAGGTACAACCAAAAAGGATAACTATAGACCCATCTCCCTAATGAGCACAGATACCAAAATTCTATACAGGATACTGAAAAATTGCATACAGACCCACATCTAGATCATCCATCATGACCAAGTTGGATTCATACCAGAGATTCAGAGATGGTTCAACATATGAAAATTGGACTGGAGGGATCATTCCTCAATGTAATCAAAGTCATATACAGGAAACCTACAGCCAATATCATCCTAAACGGGGAAATGACAGAAGCATTCCCCTTAAGGGTAGGAATTCTAGGCAAGACTGTCCCACTCCTTTTCAATATAGTACTTGAAACCTTTGCTAGGTCAATGAGGCAAGAAAAAGAAACTAAAGGAGTTCTTATTGGAAAATAGGAAGTCAAGCTATCCCTTTTTGCTGATGATATGATTGTCTACCTAAGGGATGCTAAGAACTCCACCAGAAAACTCCTAGAAACGATTAAGTACTTCAGTAAAGTGGCAGGATACAAAATAAATCTAGGAAAATCAGTAGCCTTTCTTTACACCAAAAACAAGCAACTGAAGAAGGAATACAAAGAGAACTTCCCACTCACAATAGCCTCAAAAACAATAAAATACCTAGGAACAAACCTAACCAAAGACACCAAGGGTCTCTACAACAAAAATTTTAAACCCCTGAAGAAGGAAATTGAGGAAGACATCAGAAGATGGGCAAACCTCCCATGCTCATGGATTGGGAAAATAAATATAGTAAAAATGTCCATTCTACACAAACTCGTGTACAGATTTAATGTGATCCCAATCAAAATCCCCAAGCGCTTCTTCACAGGCCTGGAAAAAAAAATCCTCAATTTCATTTGGAAAAACAAAAGACCCCGAATAGCCAAAGCAACCCTGAGTGAAAAGAGCAATACAGGGGGGATCGCTATACCAGACATCAAACTATACTACAGGGCTATAGTCATAAAGACAGCCTGGTACTGGCACAAAAACAGACCAGTTGACCAATGGAATAAAACTGAAGATCCAAACCTGAGCTCATACAATTTCAGCCACCTCATATTTGACAAGGGGGCCAAGAAGACACAATGGAAGAAAGACAGCATCTTCAGCAAGTGGTGCTGGCAAAACTGGATCACCACTTGTAGAAGAATGAAATTAAACCCCTACCTCTCACCTTGTACAAAGGTCAACTCCAGATGGACCAAAGACCTCAACGTGAAACCCCAAACTCTGGAGGTGATAGAAGAGAAGCTTGGCAGCAGACTACAAGACATAGGTGTAGGAAAAGACTTCCTAAATCAGACAGCAGCTGCACAAGAAATAAGATCGACAATTGACAAATGGGACCTCATTAAACTCAAAAGCTTCTGTACATCAAAAGAAACAATAAAGGAAGTGAAGAGAAAACCCACAGAGTGGGAGGAAACCTTCACTGCAGATACATCTGACAAAGCATTAATTTCCAGAGTATACAAGCTACTCAAAAAACAAAGAAGAAAGAAAACAAATGAATCACTCAAAAGATGGAACAAAGAACTGAATAGAGACTTCACAGAGGAGGAATTAGAGATGGCTGAGAAACATCTTAAAAACTGTTCAACGTCACTAATAATTAAGGAAATGCAATTTAAGAGCACTTTAAGATATCATCTCACTCCTATAAGACTGGCCAGGATCAAGAAAACAAACGATATCAAGTGTGGAGAGGTTGTGGGGAAAGGGGAACACTCATCCATTCCTGGTGGGAATGTAAACTTGTACAGCCACTATGGAAAGCAGTGTGGAGAACCCTTGGAAGACTCAAAATGAGCTTGCCATTTGACCTAGTCATACCACTCCCGAGTATATACCCACAAGACTCATCTTACTGAAGAAATACATGCACAGCTATATTTACTGCAGTTCTGCTCACAATAGCAAAAAGCTGGAACCAACCCAAATACCCCTCAACTGATGAGGGGGTAGAGAAAATGTGGTACATGTACACAATGGAGTTCTATGCAGCAGTAAAGAAAGACAACATCATGAACTTTGCAGGTAAATGGATGGAGCTAGAAGATATTATATTAGGTGAAGTAACACAGTCCTAGAAAAACAAACGATGAATGGTATCCCTTATCTGTGGATGCTAGCACCAATAACCTAGTTGTAAATATTTCTTGTGGAGAGGGATGCATATTAAAAGAACAACCACAGAAAGACTGCATCAGAAAACTGACTGAAATGGTGAATTGGGAGAGGTGGGAGGGTTGGGATAGGGACACAGGTCTGTATTCGATTAATTATTATTAATAATTAATTAATTAATATGTATTAAAACAATTATCCAATTTTGCCCAGACTTTGTCTACAGGTTACATGGTGTTTTAGGACTTAGTAAAAGTAAATATGTGTATATTAAACAACATTGGTTTAAAGGTTTTGATAAAAACGGTAATGCATCTGAGTTAATTGGAAATATAAATTTTCCACATTTGTTTTACTTAAAAATCTGTATAGCAATAACTTTGTTGGCACATACAAATGTTCTCTATAAATTTTCTGCTGTACAGTATCATCTTGTAGCATTCTCTTTTACCTGTAGGATGATTTAACTTAAGGAATTAAGTTTGCTTCCCAAGTTAACGACATACAGTCACCCAAAACAGCTTCGGTGAGTTTGATGAAATCTGTGCCTTGATTCCTGCCTATTGGTATGTGTACTACAACAGCCTTTTTGAGACTCATGGGTCAAAAAATAAAAACTTAAAATAAAAAGGGGGGGGGATACAGATATATCTGAAACCTTTTTGTCAAAAACTTTGCAATTTAAATCTTAAAACTAACTATGGGAAAATATTTGGATGTTCCCACAGGTCAAAATGTCACCAACTTAATGGCTGAGAAAGATAAGTTACAGCTTTGCATTGTATAGGATGTACCAGGAAGTTCATACAGGTTGGCCTGTATGAACATTGAAAGGAAGAAAAGCCTTAAACTACTATAGGCATCAAACCCCTCTGTGGATCCTACTTGTAACAACTGTTTATAATGAGTCCTAATGAAACTTACCTTCTAGGTGCCGCAAATTTTTAATATGAGTGTCTTTCTTACCTCCCCTTCATTGAACAAGGAGGAATTGATGATGATGAAGTCATTCTCCAACTGTAAATTGGAGACAACTGTTATAGAGGTAATCTCTTATAAAACTGGTAAAACTGCCTTCTTTGATTGACTTATAGACATCAAGCTGTGAAAAGGATTATTCCCTTTTCAGAACCAAATATAATACTAAAGTCTCCTTAAGCTGTGCATT
Source organism: Rhizomys pruinosus (assembly GCA_009823505.1). Lineage (NCBI taxonomy): Eukaryota > Metazoa > Chordata > Mammalia > Rodentia > Spalacidae > Rhizomys > Rhizomys pruinosus. Next base: position 2,591,032 of record VZQC01011911.1, on the reverse strand, counting down.
TAGGCAAAATATATTAATACAGGAGAGCTCTGATATCAGCAATGGATTATTCTACCAAGGAGAGGGTTGGCCAGGGGATCCAAGCCCTCCCCACTGAAAAAAAGATAAAGCCTTCTTGTCTGTAAACTGGGATACCTGCAAGAAGAGAGGCTATAAGGCCCTGCTGTCGAAGATGTAAGCATGGGAAAGATGTATTGAGACCGCACTTGCAAGTGTACAGTTGGTCTCTGGAATACCAGAGAGTGTTACCAAAGGCCACTAAACCAATAAAGCAAATATAGGTCTCTTTGAGTCAAGCAAGACTCCTCCGTCAGCACCAGCTACACCTCACCTGCCTGGAAATACTGTGCAGCAGTGGCAGCCATATATCTGTATATCCCAAATCTAATTGGCTATTAGCTCTCTCCTTGGAGGAATAACCCATGGCTGATGCCACAAGCTTTCATCCTCTAGTGGTTAGGATATATTACAAGCCACAGTAAGACCCTGTGATATTTTACAGAAAAAACAGAATTCATGGATTAACGTACCATCCAAACATGTGTGTCTACACCAAAGTAACCTACCATAACAATTAGTACTGTTTCAATACCTATATATCTAATTGCTTATGCTTCATTAGTATGATTGAAAAGTTATTCCTGGACAAACTGTCAGCCCATGAAAGGAAACAGCCAGAATTGACCAGAGTCCAAAACAACAGCTTCAGAGAAAGTAGACTGTTTTGCTTCTTGTCCACCTGTACCCCTTTTCTAAGCCTAGGGAACAATTTGCAGAAGAGGGGGTGTGGCAGAATGTAAGGGCTGTGATTGGGGTGAATGGTGAAACTACAGCAATATAGACTGGACAGTTATTTGATCAACTTGATTGCACATACAAGCCCCCCCCCCAGCTAGATGGTGGGACCCTTGGGCTGTGTGGGTTTGGGCACAACTGCTTGCAAATTGGTTTTACATGAAGGATGCTTGTACTCATAAATTATTACTTATTGTTAAAAAATGGAAAAAAATAAAGAAGTAAAAGAAAAAAAAGTCCACCAGAAAACTCCTGGAAATAATTAAGAGTTTCAGTAAAGTGGCAGGATACAAAATTTACCTAAAAAATCAGTAGGCTTTTTTATACCAACAACATGCAACTGAGGAAGGAATATAAGGAGATGTTCCCATTCACAATAACATCAAAAACAATAAAATACCTAGGAACAAACCTAACCAAAGACACTAAAGTTCCCTACAACAAAAATTTTAAACCCCTGAAGAAGGAGGTTGAAGAAGACATCAGAAGATGGAAAGACCTCCCATGCTCATGGATTGGAATAATTAATATAGTAAATATGTCCATTCTACCCAAAATTAATATACAGAATCAATGCAATCCCAATTAAAATCCCCATGAGTTTCTTCGCAAACTTGGAAAAAAATCTTTAAAGTCATATGGAAAAAATGATCCTGAATAGCCAAAGCAACCCTGAGTGAAAAAAACAGTACAGAGGGGATACCATTCTTCAAAATATATTACAGGGCTATTGTCATAAAAATAGCCTGGTACTGGCACAAAACAGTGCCATAGACCAATGGAAAAAAATTGAAGATCCAAACTTGACCACACACAATTTCTGCCACCTCATATTTGACAAAGGGGCCAAGAAGACACTAGTGAGGAAAGACAGCATCTTCTGCAAATGGTTTTGGCATAACTGAATCACCAGTTGTAGAAGAATAAAACTAAACCCTTACCTCTCACCCTGTACAAAAATCAACAACAAATGGATCAAAGAACTCAAAGTGAAACCCAAAACTCTGAAGATGATAGAAAAAATGTTGGCAGCAACCAACAATACATGGGCATAGGAGAAGACTTTCTAAATCAGAAAGCAGCTTCAAAGGAAATAAGATCAACAATTGACAAGTGGGACCTCATTAAACTCAAAAGCTTCTGTACAGAGAAAGAAGCAATAAGTGAAGTGTAGAGAAAACCCACAGAGTGGGAAGAAACCTTCACCAGTGATACATCTGATAGAGCATTAACTTCCAGAATATATAAACTACTCAATAACAAAGAAGAAAACAAATTACTCACTAAAAAGATAGATTAAAGAGCTGAGCAGAGACTTCACTAATGAGGATGGATCAATACTTGTAAGTCAACAAATGCATAAATCATGTTAATACACTTAAAGACAAAAATCATATGATTATCTCAATAGATCTTTGAAAAGGCCTTTGAAAAAAATCCAATATGTATTCATGACTAAGTCCTAGATGCAACTGGATTGGCAGGAACATACCTCAACATAATTAAATGGTATACAACAAACCCATAGCCAACATCATTATAAATGGAGAAAAACTCAAGTTTTCCCAAAGAAATCTGGAATCAGACAAGGCTTAAATGACCCAGTTAAAAGATGGCTATGTATATGGACAGATAGTTTTTTTTTTGGGGGGGGGGTATTTTTGAGACAGGGTCTCCCTTTAGTTCCAGCTGGCCTGGAGCTCATTCTGTAGTCCAGGCTGCCCTTGAACCCACAGAGATATGCCTGCCTCTGCCTTGGACAGAGAGTTCTAAAAGATGAAATAAAAATGCTTAAGAAACACTTTAAAAAATGTACAAAATCAGGGGCTGAAGAGATAGCTCAGTGGTTAAGAGCACCAACTCCTCTTGCAGAGGATCCAGGTTCAATTCCCAGCACAGGTTTGATTCCCAGCATCCACATGGCGGCTAAGAGCCATCCTTAAGCCAGGTGTGGTGGTGCGTGCCTTTAATCCTTGCACTTGGGAGGCAGAGGCAGGCAGATCTCTGTGAGTTCAAGGCCAGCCTGGTCTACAGAGTGAGTTCTAGGCTAGCTGGGGCTATAGGGAGATCTTGGCTAAAAAAATAAAATGTACAACATCCTTAGTAATTACAGAAATGCAAATGAGAACTTCTTTAAAATTTGGTCTTATAGCAGTCAGACTGGCTAAGATCGAGAGGACAAATGACACCAAATGCCGAGGAGGATGCAGGGAAAGGGGAACCATTATTTACTGCTGGTAGAATTGCAGACTGGTGCAATAGCTGTGGAAATCAGTGTGGAGGACTCTTAAAAAATAAGAATACCTTCCCACTCACAATAGCCTCAAAATTAATAAGACACCTGGGACCAAACCTAATCAAATATACCAAAGACCTCTACAACAAAAAATTTTAAACCCCTCAAGAAAGAGATTAAAAATGATATCAAAGATGAAAAGATCTCCCATGCTCATGGATTGGGGAAATTAATATAGGAAAAATCTCCATGTTACCCAAATTGATATACAGATTCAATGCAATCCCAATTAAAATCCGTATGAGCTTCTTTACAGACTTGGGGGGAAAATCCTTAAATTCGTATGGAAAAACAAAAGACCCCAAATAACTAAAGCAACCCTGAATGAAAAATGTAATAGAGGGGGTATTGCTCTACCATACTTCAAATTATATTACAGGGCCATAGTCATAAAAACAGCCTGGTACTGGCACAAAAACAGACCCATTGAGCAATGCAACAAAATTGAAGATCCAAACTTGAGCTCATACAATTTCAGCTACCTCATATTTGACAAAGGGGCAAAAAACCTCAATGGAGGAAGGATAGCATCTTCAGCAAATGGTGCTGGCAAAATTGGATCATCATTTTAGAAGAGTAAAATTAAACCCTTACCTCTCACCCTGTACAAAAATAAACTCCAAGTGGATCAAAGATTTCAAAATGAAGCCTGAAACCCTGAAGGTGATAGAAGAAAAAGTTGGCAACAAACTACAAGACATAGGCTTAGGAAAAGACTTTCTAAATCAGACAGTAGCTGTACAGGAAATAAACTCAACAATCAACAAATGAGACCTCATCAAACTCAAAAGCTTCTGTACAGCAAAAGAAACAATTAAGGAAGTGAAAAGAAAACTCACAGAGTGGGAGGACATATTCACCAGTGATACATTTGACAGAGCATTAATGTCAAAAACATATAAACTACTCAATAAACAAAGAAGAAAGCAAATGGCCTACTCAAAAGATGGAGTAAAGGGCTGAACAGAGACTTTATCAGTGAGGAATTAAAGATGGGTAAGAAACATCTTAAAAAGATTTCAAGCTGGGCGTGGTGGCGCACGCCTTTAATCCTAGCACTCCGGAGGCAGAGGCAGGTGGATCTTTGTGAGTTCGGGGCCAGCCTGGTCTACAGAGTGAGTTCCAGGACAGCTGGGGCTACAGGGAGACCTGTCGCAAAAAGACCAAAAAATAAAAGTGTTCAACATCATTAATAATTAAGGAAATGCAAATTAAAACCACTCTTGGATATCATCTCACTCCAATATGACTAGTTAAGAGCAAGAAAACAAAAGACACCAGATGCTGGATAGGTTGTGGGGAAAGGGGAACACTCATCCACTGCTGGTGGAAATGTAAACTTGTACAACCACTATGGAAGCAGTATGGAGAACCCTTAAAATACTCAAAATGAGCCTACCACAAGACCCAGCCATACCACTTTTGAGTATATACCCACAAGATTCATCCTACCGCAAAGATACATGCACATCCATGTTTATTGCAGCTCTCTTCACATTAGTGAAAAGCTGGAACCAACCCAAATGCCCCTCAACAGATGAGTGGATAACAAAAATGTGGTACATCTACACAATGGAGTACTATTCAGTGGTAAAGATGACATCATGAACTTTGCAGGTAAATGGATGGAGCTTGAAGCCATTATGCTAAGTGAAGTAACACAGTCCCAGAAAAACAAAGGGCAAATGGTTTCCCTCATCTGTGCATGTTAACACCAAATCCACCCAGATGAAAGGCAAGCTGAACAACATTTTTGTTATGTTTCTGTTATATTTCTGTTCTGAAAGCAATTATGTTGCTATAATGCAAATCTCTCAAGGGGCGCTAGAATCCACCCACCACTTATTTTCAGACTCTGTAATTACTGTATATGGGTGTAGAGTATATCCCTATTTTAGAGTAATCTAAAATTAATGGAGGAAAATGTGAATTCCTAAGCATTAAAAAAAAGACTGAGAGAAAGATACAGGACAGTTATGGCAGAATGCATTATCTTGGGTGGGCTGGGGGGAAGGGAAAAGGGAATATGCCTAAACTGAATTGAAAAATGATGTCTGAAATACACAAAATATCAATAAAAGCATAAAACACACACACAAATTATTCAACATCACTAATAAGGAAATGCAAATTAAACCCATTTTAAGATATCATTTCACTCTGATAAGACTGGCTAAGATCAAGAAAATAAATCCAAATGCTGGAGAGGCTGTGGGGAAAGGGGAACACTCATCTAGTGCTGATCAGAATGTAAACTCATACAACTACTATGGAAAGCAGTGTGGAGAACCCTGAAAGATTCAAAATTATAGGTATATACCCAGGAGTGGTATGGCTGGGTCAGCTTACCACTCCTAGGTATATACCTATAAGTCTCATCCTACTGCAGAGATACATGCACAGCCATGTTTATTGCAGCGCTCTTCACAATAGTGAAGACATGGAACCAACCCAAATGACCCTCAACCAATGAGTGGATAGAGAAAATGTGGTAAACCTATGCAACAGAGTTCTATGCAGTGGTAAAGAAAGATGGCATCATGAAATTTGCAGGTAAATGGATGGAACCAGAAGATATTATGCTAAGAAAGCAACTGTTCTCTTATAATGTGAATCCTTTAACAGGCTCAAAAACCCACCAATTGTTTTCAGACTTTGTAAACTTGGTATATGGGTGGAGGGTATGTAGGTGTATTTTAGAGGAATATAAATTTAAAAAGGAAAAGTATGAATCCTGAAATATGATATATAAAAGACATACAGTTTGTTTTCAGAGGACATAATTTTGGTATAGGTGTGAAAAGCATATATGCATATGTTGAACCAATACAGATTGGAGGGAACAACAACAGCAGAGGAACTTGGACAGGGAATCTACTCAAATATTAAATTTCTCCCAAGGTCAATAATCCTCTGCTTTGAAACACTTTGAAAAGACTCAGAAAATGGTACAGGGCCGGCCACCCACCACTTATTTTCAGACTCTGTAATTACTGTATATGGGTGGAGAGTATGTATACATATTTTAGAGTAATATAAAATTAATGGAGGAAAACGTGAATTCCTAAACATAAAAAAATGACTGAGAGAAAGATGCAGGACAGTTATAGCAGAATGTATGATCTGGAGTGGGGTAGGGGGAAGGAAAAGGGGAATATGCCTGAACCAAATTGAAAAATTATGTCTGAAATACACAAAACATCAATAAAAGAGATGTATGCAAAAAAGATACAGGGTAGGTATGGAAGAGTGCATGAACTCGGGTGGGGTGGGGGGCATGGAATGGGAGATGAGCCTAGATTGGACTGAGAAATGGTGTATGAAATGCACAAAATCTCAATAATATTTAAAAAACATGGTCTTTAAGGGAGAGTTCATACATTTTGCTTCTAATAACAAAGGCTTCAAGTATGGTTTTACATTTTAATTAAGGAAGATAGTTGAAATAAAGTATTTGGTCTATCCAAGAATGTTGATAGACCTGAAGCATGAAATATGAACTTTTAGAGAGATAGTATTGTTATTTCCCTTTCCTGAGTTTAAGTCAGTTTTCGCTTCATCGTTCTAATAGGTTTTTTGCCTTTTCTGGAGACAGTTCAGTGTACCCACAAATAAATTCACATCTGAAAATAGAGCTTTTGTGTCCAGAAAAAAATTAAGGTCAATTCATAACCCTTGGAAGGTTTTTTATTCATATTTTTATATTTAATTCTTGATTAAATAAGGGAAATTACAACTCTACAAGTGAACACATCATGTACATTTTCCACTTGATTAACATCTAAATAAATTTGAAAAATTCCCCTATATTCTAAAAAAAACACATTATATAGCAACCAGATATGTTAAAAAGCAACATCTGATTCTAGGTTTCTGCTGCCACTAATAGTAGGTATTTCCTGGTCAGTCTCTTTTGTAAGCTCAGCCATGCCTTTAAATCTGTCTCCACAATGTTTTTCCAGGTATGGACTCCAGTTAGAAGCAGGTCTGCAGCAGGTTGTAATTTGCTGAAGGATGTTTCTGTCAGCTGGAACTATTTTTATGATAGCCATAATTAGTATCCAAATAATGCAGAAAATAATCATACACCAGCCTAAAGCAACTCCCCAGTCAGGATAGGAAATATCAGCAAAACCAGGTCTTTAAAACTGACCAGTGACCACACAAAAATTGCATGTAAGGATTTGGTGCTAGAGTCTACAGGAGAGGGACACCATAGTTCATTAGTTTTTCTGAAACTGTGTTACTTCACTTAGCATAACAGTTTCTAGCTCCATCCAAAATTACCTGCAAAATTCATGATGCCATATTTCCTTACTGCTGCATAGAACTCTCCAGCATTTGATATCATTTGTTTTCTTGATCGTAGTCAGTCTTACCAGTGTAAGATGAAATCTTAAATGGTTTTAAGTTGCTTTTCCTTAATTGCTAATGACTATGAACACTTTATTTTTAACAATTTTTTTATTGATGCTTTGTGCATTTCATACATCATTTTCCAATTCAGTTCAGGTATATCTCCCCTTCCCTTCCCCCCCCCCCCCTCCCCTACCGAGATCATGCATTCTGCCATGACTGTCCTGCATATCTCTCTCAGTTTTTTTTTTTCCATTTTTTAGCTATAAGTGATAATCCATGAGTACAAGCATCCTTCATGTAAAACCAATTTGCAGGGTGTTGTGCCCAAACCCCCACAGCCCCACCTTCCAGCGGGGAGTGAGGGGTTGTATGCTCAATCAGGTTAATCAAATGAGGGTCCAGACTACATTGCTGTAGTTTCACCCTTCACCCCAATCGCAGCCCTTACATTCTACCACGCCCCCTCTTCCGCAGGTTATTCCCTGGGCTTAGAAAAGGGGCACAGGTGGATGAGAAGCAGAACAGTCCACTCTCTCTGGAGCTGTTGTCTTGGATTCTGGTCAATTCTGGCTGTTTCCTTTCATGGGCTAGACTATGAACACTTTTTAAAGATATTTCTTAGCCATGTTTATTTCTTCTCTTTTTTTAAATTTTTTTTATTAATTTTATTTATTTCTGTATGTGTATGAATGTACTGTCTGCATGCAAGTTTGTGCACCCGTGTCGTGCAATGACGCGGAGGTCAGAAGAGGGTATCGGATTCCCCTGGAACTGGAGTTCTCCTGGAATTGGAGTTTCAGAAGGTTCTTGGCCGCCATGTGGGTTCTGGGGATCGAACCTGGGTCCTCTATAAGAGCGGTCGGCGCTCTTAACCGCTAGGCCATCTCTCCAGCCCGTTTATTTCTTCTCTTGAGAAGTCTCTGTTCAAATGATTTTAAAATTAATCCAAGAGAACAAGTTGCTAAAAGTATAATGTAAATGCAGAAAATAATAGTTTCTATAATTTATTTTGCTCCAATTTACAGAAATTTAGGTGGCGAATTAAGTAACTAATAAAATTAAAAGGCGGCTTATCGGCAGGTCACATACTCATGAATTTCATTTGGATTGAGATGGTATGAGGACGTCCTTATTCTGAAGTGTTTCTCCCCTTAAAAGACCTTGAAATTTAATTAAACAAAATCCACTTCTCAGTTTTGTCATTATTCCTTGATAATATTCTAACCAGAGAAACCCTCTCAAATTCTTATTTGGGGGAATGAATTCTCTCTCACCCACTGCCTCTTCTGTCTTGCTTTCGGTTTTCAGTTTATATTGTTTTTGTATCTTTTTGGTTGAGTAGGTTGTAAATAATGTTATGAAGTCTCTGGGTCTTCTGTTTATATTGAAAGATAACCAGCTCACTGTGTCACATCCTAATTTTCTTCCCACGTTAGAGAAATTAAAGACTTCAAGAAGAAATTTTACCTTTAAAAAAAATTCCTAATAGCCCATTATGGGTTAAATTGATTTAAAGGATAGTTGCATGGATTATTTGAAGGAGGATTTTGCTGATCAAAAAAATTAGAATTCATTAAATGTTTTAGAAATAAATGTCCCCAGAAAGAGAAGAATAAATATTATCCAGGCCTCAACACATTGACAAAGAAATTCTACCCGTAAGGCAGGGGGGATTTCAAAGTGCTGTTAGAATTCTCCGGTGCCTGGTAAAGGATTGTAAGGACAAGGGATAAGTGGAGATGAAGCATTTGATTTTAGAATTCACACAAGGCTCTGATTTTGCGAGCATGCATTTGGTTCTAGGCAACTACATTGGCAATGTGGAAAACATCAAAATGTAAACAGCGGCAACACAGTCTGTGACACACTTGAAGGGATCAGAGGAAAAGATTGATTCAAAAATTGAGAACTGAGATCTCCCAAGACCAGCTGAAGAGCAGGAAGGTAGGTAGGAGCTGGGTGCTTCAGCAAGGCTGATCGTTGTTTGATTTAATTTAGTTGTCTTTGGCTTAATTGGCTTTTGTGGCTGTGGGGGCGGAGTTATCCTCCCAGCTGGTATAAAAGGTAGGGTTGTGTGAGTCTTGAGATCTGAGATCTCCCAAGACCAGCTGAAGTGCAGGTACCGGGGCGCAAGCTAAAGAGCAGCCTCCACCACCCGCCCCACCCCCCAACCCCCCACTCTTGGAAGACTTGGAATGAACTTGCCACCAGACCCAGCCATACCACTCCTGGGCATGTACCCACAAAACTCATCCCACCGCAGAGATACATGCACAGCCATGTTTATTGCAGCTCTCTTCACAATAGCAAGGAACTGGAACCAACCCAAATGCCCCTCAACTGACAAGTGTATAGAGAAAATGTGGTACATCTACACAATGGAGTTCTATGCAACAGTAAAGAAAGATGACATCACGAGCTTTGCAGGAAAATGGCTGGAGCTAGAAAATATCATGCTGAGTGAAAAACAGAGTCCCAGAAAAACAAACGAAGAATGGTATCCCTCATCTGTGGATGCTGGTGCCAATTACTTAGTTGTAAGTATTTCTTGTGCAGGGACACTTGAGCTTTTGTCCAAGCAGTTGGGAGTGATGCGTATTGGAAACAGCAACAACAACAACAACAACAAAACAGAAAAGACTGCATCAAAGAACTGACTGAAACAGTGAACTTCTGCTCAAAACAGTCAACTTCCACATGGAGAATATCGAGAAAGACTCAGAAAGAGATGAAAAATATATTTGGCAGAATACATGGGCTCTGGTTGGGTGGGGGAGAAGGTGGGGGATGCAGGTCTAGATTTGATAATCTTGTACAAAATAGATATTAAAAAGATTTAAAGAAAGAAAATAACAATGAAATATTATTAGGTATAATATATGCTAATTAAAATCTTTACCAAAAAATTGAGAACTAAACTGCATGTGTGGTTCATGCTTCCAACCCCTTTACTTGGGAGATGAGAACAGGATAGGAGTTCAAGGATCACCTTCAACTGTTTACTCACTTTGAGGCCATCCTGGGCTACCTGATACCATCCTATCGCAGTGCTCTCTTATCAATGACTACAGGCTTTAAAAAAATCTGGCTTTTCCAATTTTTTCCATCTAAATTTTCCAGCATGGTTTCTAGTATCTTTCACATTTTATCTTGAGAATATTATTTCTCAGAGACTGATTCTGTGTCCACAAGAACCTGCATATATCTGTATCATCAATTTCAATAGGAGAGCCCATTCTTATAAAACTACTTTACCTCTCCCTTTGCTCTGTGGTACTATACAGACACACAGACTCCTGAAATAGCATTCTAACAGTGAACCCAGAACTAGGAAAAAAAAAAAAAAAACTACCTGAAGCCTGGAAGTTTTCATGGGAAGAACACAAAAGATACCAGTTGAATAGGTGTGAAAAGGAGAAAGACTAGGGAATAAGTAAAATTTCACAGTGTATAGGCAAAATGTTTGGGTTTTTAGTAATGATACCAAAACTTATGAGAAACACATAATGGGAGAGTGAGTTGTGTGAAGAAATAAAATTGGACACAGTAAGTTATGTGAACAAAGCAGCTTATGGCTAAATCATTAACCTCTATTGTATCTGCCCTACCATATTTATTTATAATTATTCTTTATTCTTATTTATTAACTTATTATTTGAGAATTTCCCACACACAAATGTGTTTTGATAAAGTACAAGCCATTCCCTCCTCTGCAATTCTTCTCTATCCCTCCCACACCGTTTTTCTCTCCCCATTCTATGTGTTCTTTTTTTTTTTAAGCCCACACAATCTACATAGTGATATCAGTGTGTTCATGGGTATAAGACCATCCACTGGAGCAGGAGTAGCCTGCTCTCCCTCTCCCAATAGCCATTAATTACCAACAGGTCCTCAGCCTAGGATGGAACTTCATAACCCCCCTCCCTCAACCATTCTGGGATTTTATGATTAATCCATCTCTCAAGCCTTAAGCCTCATCACATAAATTTCTTTTTGTAGTATGTGAGGATTAACACGGAGACTCACAACTGGTCAACATGCAAAGAACAAGAGACAGCTCTAAATAAGTATTTTATCATGCCTATTCTTCTCAAGGCTCCGAGGTGTCAGAAGAAGGGGAAGAAAGATTCTAAGAGCCAGAGGTATTGGATAACTGCAGTCAAACAGTGCTTTGCAGACATGATAGAACTGTTGTACTTATGAAATCCCACCAGCTGTGACTGAATGCACAAGTCTTTCTGGCTGCTATAAACAACTCACCAAGCGTGCTCACAAGGCACACTGTACTATCCTTTGATCTTTTCCGACAAAAACTGACCAGCAAAAATTTGTTTGCCTCTCTCTCTCTTTCTCTCTCTCTCTCTCTCATCTCTCTAAGACAAAATCTTTTCTCTGTGTCTCTTTATTCTTCTCTTGTTCCCTCCTTACTCTCCATGTCTCACTGTTCAGATGTCAGAGTATTTTCCTGTCAATACAGTCCTCTACCAGACTATTCTTTATCTTGCCTATGGCTAGTGAATAAATATATTAATATCAACTACCAACTATTATGTGTTTTGATATTCCTGGTCTGTTAATGGAAGGGAACATGTGGACTACTCCAACAAGGAACTTGTTCTTCTGCATCTTCTTGCAGATCAGCATTTTATTTATTTATTTATTTATTTATTTATTATTTATTTATTTATTTATGCTTGGCCTGCATGTGTGTGCATCAGTTGGTGCAGTGTCCACAGAGACGAGAAGAGGCCATCAGATCCCTTGGAACTGGAGTTAGGTGGAGTTAGTCACCTTGTGGGTGCTGGGAACTGAACCTTGGTTCCAGTGTTCTGAACCACAGAGTCATCTCTCCACCCCTTCAATTTAATTCTTAATATCTCAGTTATTTTCTAAACACATAATCCATGGAAACAAAAAGATAAGGAATCCATCAAGAGACTGACTTCTGAGGAGATGGTGGATATTCTTTCTCCTGTGTGTCCCAATAAACCTAATCTGAAACTGTGGACATTCTGTATAAAACAGACTGAAGAAGACTACAAAAGGCAGGAGGAAGCTGTGAACTAGCTCCTGGCTGTGAAATATGGAAGACGTGAGTTTCTTTCTGCCTCTTGCAGCCTATTTCTTACATATTACTTTCCTTCTTTCCAAAGACCTTTGACCATTTCTTTCAAGATAACAAAGGATGTCTTTATTTCCCCTTCACTTTAAGGGGATAGCTTTGCAAGATATGCAAGACCAGGTTTGTGTTTTCTGTTGATAATTTGAAGATTTCAATCCATTTTTTCTCACTTCTATTGTCTGTGAAAAGAAGTCCCATTTGGTTCTTATTTTCATCCATTCTAGAAAGTTGCTCTTTCTCTCTGGTTTTGTGCAGGAGTTTTCTCTATGTCTTTGTTTTCACACGGTTTTAATTGGCTATGTCTAGGTATAATTTTGGTATTCATTCAGGCTGGTGTTCTCTGAGATTCTTTTTTTAACATTTTTTTGAAGTTATGTGCATTTCATACATCATTTCTCTGTCCAATCTAGACTCATCTCCTCTTCCATGACCCCCACCCCATCCTAGTGCATGGACTCTGCCACCCCTGCCCTGTATCTTTTTCTGATTCATTTCAAAATTTTTACAAAGCAGAGGATTTTTGTCCTTGGGGAAACTTTACTGTTTCAGTCAAGTGTATATATATATATATATATATATATATATATATATATATATATGCAATGTCACACCTATGCTAAAATTATATCATCTGTACACAAACTATTTGTCATTTCCATATCCTATTTCAGGATTCACATTTTTCTTTTTTTAATTTATATTATTCTAAAATATGCCTACGTATCCTCCACCCATATACCAAGATTACAAAGTCTAAAAATAAGTGATGGGTTAATTCTAGAGTCTGTTAAAGGATTTACATTATCAAAACACAATTACTTTCATGGAAAAGTGTATATAACATTGATGTTGCTCAGTTTGCCTTACAATTAGGTGCTTGGTTCTAGTATCTACAAATGAGGGATACCATTCATAGTTTGCTTTTCTGGGGCAGGTCAGCATCCTTAAAGAAGACTGACCCTAGCTACAGAAGTTTAATGAAGAATGTTTTCAAGATCAATATCCATGTAAAATTAATGGAAGAATAAGTTAGAAGCAGATATATGGCTATTAGATAGGCACAGCCAATCCCACAGAAGCTTGAAAACTAAGTTTGCCCTCACAGTAGTTCTTGGAACAAGGGGGTATAATTTGAGTCTATAATTTGGTGGTAGAGGCAGCCTGGGAAGGAGAGTGGCCTCCAGAAATACAGGTCTTTGCAGCTAATGGAAATTTCTCCAAAGAGCTGACTCATAAGGATTTTTTGTAAGAAGGTCCCTCAATAGTTGGAGGAAGCCTTTCAGAGATGTGGACTGATCTTGGTTATCAAAACAGCATTCAGTGTACAGTAACCAAATATGTTATGTGAATTGGGATGTGATTTCTTTTAATACAGATGCTTTTCTCTGTGCCACAAGGAAGGTCCTGGAATCTCATGAGTTTTCATTGTTTTGGAGATTGTGTCTTTCTGTGAAGCTCTGGACAGTCTAGTAGTCATTATGTAGTTTGGGTTGGCCTCAAATTCATGGTAGTACTGCTGTCTCAGCCTCCAATTTTTTGGAATTAAAGGCATGAGATATAAGGCCCAGCTGGTACCTTGGAAAGCAAGTATAGCCAACAAAAACTTCCACACTTAATGTTCCCAAACTTGCATGCAATATGGAAGCTAAGATTTTAGGTTAGAAAAGAAAAGGTAATGAATTGTAGATCAACAGGAAGCTGGTTTTGTTCCCTGGCAACACTGCAAAACAGCATGAGAAAAGAAAAATATGTAGAGTATTTTAAAATGATAGAACTTAGACTTTGGGATAACTAACTTCATGAAAACGGTCTGTGTCCTGAGAGAAGCTCCTTTATGTGATAAGCACAAGGGTGTACTCCCAGCTATATGACCTTGAATGTGATGCCTCTTCACAGGGAGAACAAAGCATTTCAAATTTGAATATCTCACCAGACTTCAGGAAGAAGGGTTAGAAACAAAGTCATACAATGTCATAGGCCATTATTTGAAAAGGTTTATGAGAGTGTGCAGAGTTTAGATCGGGGATTTTCCAGGACCACCTGAAGTACAGAATCCTCTAAACCTTCAGTGCAACATGGGGCTGCTGAGACATCCAACTTGTGGACTGAACTACTGCTGGGGTTTCCACCTCTTCATAGCATACACTGTCATTGTTGGAATACCCAGGCTGTATCATGGAGACCAGTACAAGTAGATCAAGACAGGACGTGTTGCCTACTGGACTTCATTTGGTGACCATGGGATGGGAAAACCCCAGTGTGGAACACAAGGGCAGAAGTGATGGTGGTTTGGGCTTGCCAAGGAGGAGACTTCAAACATGACATCTTTCAGCCTAATAAAGAAAAAAAGTCATAAGCTGAAGATGCTCAAACCTATGATATACGTGGCATGCATATGTGCATATTTTGGAATAATGCATATTGGAAGAAACAACAACAGAGAGAATGCGTCAAAGAACTGACTGAAACAGTGAACTTCTGCTCAAACAGTAAACTTCTAACATCGAGAATTTTGAGAGAGATGGAGAAAAAGATGAAAAACATTTTTGGCAGAATGCATGGGCTCTGGAGGGGTGGGAGCACGGGTCTAGATTTGATTTATAATTTTGTATGAAATGCACAGAGCTTCAATAAAAAATTGGCTTTGAGAAAAAAAAAGGCTTATAAGATTTGAAGATACCAACTTAGGAGAAGGATACCAGAAACCAACTAAAGGCACAAAATTTGAGAATTCAGGTGGATAATAGAATCACAATGTGAGAAGTATGTTTTATCAATAGTTCATATTTATTTTAATATTTTACTTTAAAAGATACAAAATAAAATTAGAAATTTATGAATAAATATCCAGGTACACCCATAGGCAATAACAAGCTTTTTATTTATTTATTTATTTATTTATTTATTTATTTATTTATTTATTTATTTTGGTCTTTTCGAGACAGGGTCTCCTTGTAGCCCCAGCTGTCCTGCAAATCACTCTGTAGACCAGGCTGGCCTTGGACTCACAAAGATCCGACTGCCTCTGCCTCCCAAGTGCTAGGATTAAAGGAGTGTGCCACCATGCCCAGCTGCAAGCTTATTTTTAAGACATTGAAGAGCTTTTCTTTAATTCTGCTGTTGTCTCTCCCCCCCCCCCCAAATTCACCAGTACTAACACAAAATGCCATGGTATTAAAAGTTGGTGCTATTAAGAAGTGATTAGAGTCCTTTTAAAAGAGGCTGCCAATAGTGGGCTTGTCCTTTTCCCAGAAGAAACAGAGCAGGCCCAGGCCACATGCTAGACACTGATTCTGCAGGTGCCTTATTCTTGGTCTTTTCAGCCTTGAAGAACTGTGAACAATAAGCTGATATTATCCAGCTTAAAAGATTTGTCACAGAACCCAAAAACTATATGAAAGCTGAGTGTACCATAGGGCATGATGATGGTGTCTATGTAAGAAATCAATCATGACTTTTGCCCTAATTGATGAAGAACAAGATTTTTTTTTCACATTTATTATTGCTTCTTGTGTGCCTGTAGAATAGAATTTTTATCACCAGAATATATGAAATTTTCCAAAGGAATTTTAAATTACATCAACTCAAAGGCAAGTAAATCAATATCACTGTTTGTAAAATTTTTAAGATCCCATTGGCATCTACACCTTGGAAAAATCAATGTGACTAGAAGAGAAAACAAAAACATAAATGAACATTAGTTAAGTATACTTCATCAGTAACACTATGCACAGAAAAAAATTGAGTTCAAATAAATTTTATGTTAAATAAATAAATAAATAATATTATTTATAAATAATATTATTTATTTACTTTAACATTTTTATTGAAGTTTTGTGCATTTCATACATCATTTGTCAGTCCAATCTAGACTCATCTCCCCTTCCATGCTCCCTTCCCCACCTGAGTTCATGCACCCTGCCATATTTTTTTCTGATTCTTTTCAAAGTTTTTCAAAGCAAAGGATTATTGTTCTTGGGGGAACTTTACTGTTTCAGTTGGTTCCCTGCCCCAGTTCCACTGCTATTGCTGTTCCCTCCAAACTGTATTGCTTGAAGATATATGTCACACTTATACTAAAATTATATCATCTGTACACAAACTATTTCTCATTTCCATATCCTATTTCACAATTCACATTTTTTTTTTTTGGTCTTTTTGAGACAGGGTCTCCCTGTAGCCCCAGCTGTCCTGGAATTTGCTCTGTAGACCAGACTGGCCTTGAACTCACAAAGATCTGCCTGCCTCTGCCTCCCAAGTGCTAGGATTAAAGGCATATGCCACCACTCCCAGCTTATATTCCATTTTTAATTCATTAAAATGGGAAAAAAGAAGTAAAGAAGTACGATTTCTTTCTTTGGTTTTTTGTTGTTGTTGTTGTTGTTCTTTTATAGACAGGGTCTCCCTGTAGCCCCAGCTGTCCTGGAACTCACTCTGTATACCAGGCTGGCCTTTAATTCACAAAGATCTGCCTGTCTCTGCCTTCCGAGTGCTAGGATTAAAGGTGTGAGCCACCAAGCCCAGCATTTCCTTATTAGTGATGCTGAACATTTTTTAAGATGTTTCTCGGTCATCTTTATGTCCTCACTTGTGAAGTCTCTGCTCAGCTTTTTACTCCATCTTTTGAGTGAGTCATTTGTTTTCTGACTTCTTTGTTTTTGGAGTACTTTATATATTCTGGAAGTTAATACTCTGTCAAATATATCACTGGTGAGTGTTTCTTCCCACTCTGAGAGTTTTCTCTTCACTTCATTGATTGTTTCTTTCACTCTAAAGAAGCTTTTGAATTTAATGAGGCCCCACTTGTCAATTGTCAATCTTCCTTCCTCTGCAGTTGCTGTCTGATTTAGAAAGTGTTTTCCTATGCCTCTGTCTTGTTGGTTGCTGTCAACATTTTCTTCCATCATCTTCAGAGTTTCTGGTTTCACTTTGAGGTCTTTGATCCATTTGGAGTTGATTTTTGTTCAGGGTAACAAGTATGGGTTTAGTTTTATTCTTCCACAAGTGGTGATTCAGTTATGCCAACATCATTTGGTGAAGATGTTGTCTTTCCTCCATTGTATCTTCTTGTCCCCTCTGTCAAATATGAGGTGGCTGAATTTTCATGTGCTCAAGTTTGGATTTTCAATTTTGTTCCATTGGTCTACAGGTCTGGTTTTGTGCCAGTACCAGGCTGTTTTTATGACTATAGCCCTGTAATATAGTTTGAAGTCTGGTATAGTGATCCCCCTGTATTGCTCTCTTCACTCAGGGTTACTTTGGCTATTCAGTGTCTTTTGTTTTCCATATGAATTTAAGGATTATTTTTCCAAGTCTGTGAAGAAACTAATGGGGATTTTAATTGGGATTGCATTAAATCTGTATATTAATTTAGGTAGAATGGACATTTTTACTATATTGATTTTTGCAATCCATGAGCATGGGAGGTCTTTCCATCTTCTGATGTTGTTGTCAATCCCCCAGGTTTGCCTAGGAATTTCGTGGTCCGACTGTGAATGAAAGGGGGTGAGAGGGACAGAGTCAAAACACAGACCCTGGGAGTCGGGTGAATGCAAGCAGAAGACGAGTTGCTGCAGAATCGTTTATTGGGGGCAAGGTTAGGCTTTTTGTACTGTTCGCATTCCACTCTCCTCTTAGTGAAGTCATCATATAGCCTCGTGATTGGCCCAGGTCTGCAACTCAGCTGCTTGTATGGTTGCCTGCCTAGGCTGGTTAGGTTGATGGGGGACAAGCTCTGCTCAGGCACACTGCGTAATTCTCAGCATACAGGCTACATCTCTGCCCTTTTATTTAATTTTGCATGAGGAGGAGTCCAAGTGGGAGTTCAGGTGTTATGCCCGAACCTTGTTGGCACCACCTCTGGCATTTCAACATTTTGACTGTGCCTGCCTTAGGTTGCCCTGGTTTTACAGAGTCTTACTTGTCATTGACTAACCAGCCACTGAGGGAAGAAACTAGAATTGGTACCGGTGAATTGTGGATGGATAATAGCCAAATTCGAATCACCTCATAAGAAGGAGAATGTGTAGAGTCCCTATTGACCATTGCTGAGAGGACCCGGGGCCAATGTTTTGTTGACCTGGCAATTGCTGCAGGCGAAGCAAATCAGACACCTGAAGAGAAAAAGGCAGAGAAAGGCCAGGAGGCAGAGGATGCCCCAGGTGACCAATGTTGCAGGATCAATAATGGACCACACCTGAGAAACAAAGCTAGTATCAAAGGCTATCACCTCGGGAGAGTTAAGGGAGATAATTTGAGAACCAAGGGTCAAGGTGTAGTTAATAAACAGTTGTGACCAGGGGCCTTTAATAATGTCACCAAGTTCAGGATGTTGACGTGTAATATTGAGGACTTGGTAGGGGGTCAGGCAGAATGAGGAAAACCTTGAGTTGCAACTCATTTCTCCCTCTCATTATGTGGCCTTAAAATCCTTGAAGGAAGTTCACAAGAGTGAACCACATTTGGTGTTTCCAAGATGGAATGATCTCTGCTAGGGGGGCTGTATTGGGTCCGGTTCTCTGCTGGTGGTGCCTGGTCTACGCTCCAGCCTCACAGAGATCTCTGTGTTTCTGTGGGTTTAGGGTCCATTCTCATCTTAACAATACTCTAGTTACAACTGAAGCTGACCCACACTCTGAGGCTCTAAGTGGTCACCAGAGAAGTCAGGGGGCTGTTCAAATGTAGTAAATACCCCTAACTGGGTTTCCAACTTAATAAGAGATGGAAAATGAGATGGGCCAAATAAACTCCACTTTTAAACCTTGGTTGTGCTGGTATTGAGGACATGCTAGGATTAAAGGTGTGACTCACCACACCTGGCTGGGGAACTTCCAGGAGTGGCCAGACCAGCAGGACAGCAGTTCAAACCCAGAGAGGAATGTTTGCTTCCTATGAGGATGAAGGGGCTGAGGGTAACAGATATGAAACACAAAGCCCATTAGCTATCTCAGGCTTCCCTCTCCCACCCCTGGTGGCAAGAAATAGGGCTGGCCCAGGCCATTCTGGTATCAGTTCTCCACCCAAACCAGATCAAGAAATACACATACCTTTGTCTGCTGAGTGCTGAGAAAGAGTTTAGAAAGATATTTTAGGGTACCCAGGTTACACCATTAAAATATATTTCTGATTAGGTGTGTCAGAATAAGATTTTACTAAGTACAAGGGCTTAAGGCACTTACACCCTCCAAATAGGTTCTTACCCATAAGCTGAACTGAGATTCCATAGTTTTAGAAAGACTCAAACACACATTCAAAACATCAGGAGCATGGGGTGAGAGGGCTGCTCTAACATCTTAAAGTGATCACAACAATTTTACATAATGCCTTCATCCAGGGGAGGCTAAAAGCATGGGTGAAGTATAGTTTTCATGAATTTGATTCACCCAGTTCTCTGAGACCAACTCTTCCACAACACAAACACAGTGGCACACAGGAGGGACTGCAAGCCAGATCAGCAAGGAGGAGAGAGGTCCCTTTTCCTACCATGGGGAAGAAGGGAGGGAGGCAAACAAGCTCAAAAATTTTTGCAGAAACGTAACAGAGCCCAAAAGCTGTTCTAGGGAGATTGCTCTCCCTCAACCCTTGGAGACAAGACCCTATAATGCACCCCTCGAAGTCATGCAGCACCCCAACTGATCCAGGTGCCAGACCCCCAAAATGGGTCTCTAGCAGAGACTGAAAGGTTGCCCCATGGGCACTTCAGAGAGCTCAGGAATTCCCCAATCTCTAAAGACCTCCTCCCAAGCCAGACCAGGATTCCTGACTAACTGATGATGACAAATTTACTAGGTAGTAAGAGGCAGTTTATCTCTGGTCATTTGAGACAGAGTTTCCATGTAGCAGCTGGGTGGAAACTCAATAAAGAAGACCAGATGGGCTGACCTTAAGCTCACAAAGAACTGCCTGGCTCAGCCTCCCAAGAACTTGGATTAAAGGTGTGTGCCACCACACCTGGTCCAAGAATTCATTCCCACTCATGAAGGCTAGTTAGTATGTTAAATCTGGGATACATCCTCCCAGAGAAACTGGCCAGCTGAGATCTCAAAAACAGTAGATAATTCCAAAGCAAGCAAGTTTCCTCACACAATCCTTTTGGAAGCATACACAAACCAAAATGTCACCTTAGAAAATAGGATCCTTAAACAGTCAACTCAGAATCTAATTCCTATAAAAATTTACCACCTGTCATGAAGCATTTGATAAACTCAGAGACAATAAACTTAGAGATGTCTACAGCATCCAAATTTTAGGCCTTTAAATGCATTTTTAAATATCCATATTTTTTTAAAGTTTGCATGTCAAAACTAGAGATTCTGTGCACATAACGGATAGAAACTTGAAGTGGCCACTTTGTTTGACAGAACCAACCTGAGACAATTATAATGACTGAATTACAAACACACACAAAAACTTAGATGCATCCTTAGACACACAGAAGAACAGTTACCATAAACACAAGACATAGTTGGACAAAGAGGAAATGCTGCACGCATGGAGCCATTGCCCTAAGATGCATCCTTAGACACACGGAAGAACAGTTACCATAAACACAAGACATAGTTGGACAAAGAGGAAATGCTGCATGCATGGAGCCATTGCCCTATCAGTCCTGGAACCAAAAATCCATACCCCTTGCGAAGATTCCAAATCTCTGAGCCAAACCCCATGTTCTCACTCTACCAATGGAGAGTGGGGGCATCCTCCATCTCTCGAGGAGCAATACTGTGTCTAGTTTCTCTTAACTGAGTGCCCCAGACCAGAAACTTGAGTTTAAACAAAACCAAAGTGAAAGTAAAAAGAAAAAAAAAAAAAAGAATTGAGCTCTTTCTTACCCAAAAGACATGGCCAGTCAAAAGAGATGTCTCTAGTCCCTCAAGTGGGAGAGAGTTTCCTGAGCCCCCCTCTATGGGTATTTTGTTTGGGAGTGAATGAGTATCTCTAGCAGGGGCAGCTGAAGGGAGTTTAGGGGGGGTGGGATGGGGAGAAACCTTCCTCATCCGGGTAAAGTCAGGGACACAGGGCAGGGCCAACTTCTCGGTGTTCTTGTGGCAGGCTGAGTTATGCTCATGCAGAACATCCTCCGCCAAGGAGCCAATAAGGCTGGAAATTATGGCAAGAAGAGCCAATGCAAATGGCCTCCTCCCAAATTAATCCAAGTCTGGGATTTCACTTTAAGGCCACGGGTCTGGAGGAGAGCCTTTAGGGCAGCCATCTGTGGCTCCTGAACATGGGGATGAATATTACCCATAACGGCAGGAAATGGGATCCAAAATGTCCTATGCAGGGGGTGGGGGTGGAGTGGGGACCAGGCCCTCACCCTTGCATGGCCAAAAGAACAAAGAACACAAAAAGGGGCCTACTCACCAATCAAGGAAGGGGGTGCTTCACCAGCACCTGGGAGTTGAAAAACCACATTGGGTGCCAGATGTTATAAATCCCCCCGGCCTGCCAGGGAAATTCATGGTCCGACTGTGAACAAAAGGGGGTGAGAGGTGCAGAGTCAAGATGCAGACCCTGGGAGTTGGGTGAAGGCAGGCAGAAGGCAAGCTGCCACATGGAATCGTTTATTGGGGGCAAGGTTAGGGTTTATATACTGTTCGCATTCCACTCTCCTCTTAGTGGAGTCATCATATAGCCTTGTGATTGGCCCAGGTCTGCAACTCAGCTGCTTGTATGGTTGCCTGCCTAGGCTGGTTAGGTTGATGACGGACAAGCTCTGTGCAGGCACACTGCATAATTCTCAGTGTACAGGCTACTACTAGATGTTCTTCCATCTCCTTCAGGGATTTAATTTTTCTTTTGTTGTAGAGATCTTTGGCATCTTTGGTTAGGTTTGTTCCTAGGTATTTTATTGTTTTTGATGTTATTATAAGTGGGAAGGTGTCCTTATATTCCTTCTTCATTTACTTGTTGGTGTAAAGAAAGGCTGCTGATTTCTCTAGGTTAATTTTGTATCCCACCACTTTACTGAAAGTCTTTATTGTTTCTAGTTTTCTGGTGGAGTTTATAGCATCCCTTAGGTAAACTGTCATATCGTCTGCTAAAAGGGATAGCTTGACTTCCTCTTTCCATTTAGTATTCTTTTACTTTGCCTTTCTTGCCTTATTGCCCTAGCAAGCATTTCAAGCACTATATTGAAGAGGAGTGGCAATAGGGTCAGCCTTTCCAAGTTTGTGCTTTTAAGGGGAATACTTCTAACTTTTCTCCATTTAGGATGATGTTGGCTGTGGGTTTCTTGCATATTGCTTTGATTACATTGGGGAATGGTCCCTCCAGTCCAATTCCCTCTAGGATTTTAAGCATGAAGGGATGCTGCATTTTGCTGAAGGATTTGCCTTCATCAATTGAGATGCTATCCTGTTTTATGTTTTGCTTTGTTTTGTTTTTCAGGCCATTTATGTGTTTATGATATTTATTGATTTATGTATGTTGAACCATCCCTGCGTCTCTGGTATGAATCCAACTTAGTCTGCTTTTTTTCTTTTTTCTTCTTTTTTTTTTCCCTAAGGTATCTTTCTTCAACAAAGGAAATCTTTGAAATTCTAGCCAATGAATGTGACATGTGGGAAAGGGAACTCTGGGCACGTCTTGCACATTTGCAATAAGCATCATGTATCAATGCTTTCTGAAGTGATTAAGTAGGTGTGCCCCTCCCCAACAAAAACCATATTAAACTTTCATCTGCAAAAACAATGTATTAAAGCCCAGAACAATTTTCCAGGAAGGCCGGTCAAATCTTAATCTTCTTAAGCCAAAATACTTGTCTGGGAAGCAGGAGGTGCAGGTAGTCACCCAGCTGTTTAGTCTGTGTGCTCCCCAAATCTGTGTGACTGTTCCAAGACAAGATTTCGATCAAGCCCTGGGAGTCTCTTTTTTCCATGGGAGCTTTGAAATCTATGTATCTGAAGTTCACACATATCTAGATCTGGGGTTCTGTACTTCTCTTCCAAGAGTGAGACAAGCAGGCATTTTCTCCTTACATCTCAACATGTCTGCATCTTCCATAAACGGTCCTTTGTTGAACAGAATTAGGTTCCCAGCAACAGTTTCTGTCCTTCATCCTTCTGGCTTCTTGACCTAATTCCTTGACCCTGAGATTAATTAGCACTGTGAACTTGGGAAGTATTTATAGGATCAATGTCTCATGTACTTGATCCAGAATGACTTGCTGTGGCTGAGTGACCCCGGAAGGGTGTAGAGGGATTTTCAGCAGGCTCAGTTGTGAGGAATGAAAAACCATATGGTTCGGGATGAAAGACAGAATCAGAGGCAACCACCACTGAGGACACCAAGAGAAAGGGAGGAACAAAAGCTAGACCCAACTTGGTCTTTTTGATATGGATCTGTATGCAGTGTGCAAGTATTTTCACATCTGTGTTCATTAATGAGATGAGTCCATAGTTTTCTTTTTTAGTTGTAGCCTTGCCAGGTTTTGGTATTAGAGTGATGCTGGCTTCATAGAAGTAATTTGGGGGGCTGGAGAGATGGCCTAGCGGTTAAGAGCATCGACCGCTCTTACAGAGGACCCGGGTTCGATCCCCAGCACTCAGATGGCAGCCGAGAACCGTCTGAAACTCCAATTCCAGGAGAACTCCAGTTCCAGGCGAATCCAACACCCTCTTCTGACATCTGCGGCATTGCACGACATGGGTGCACAAACTTGCATGCAGACAGTACATTCATACACATAAATAAATAAAATTTTTAAAAAATTTTAAAAAAAAGAAGTAATTTGGGAGATTTCCCTCTGTTTGTATTCTCCTAAACAGTTTGAGAAGCAATGGCTGTGTAAGTCTTCTTTAAATGTTTTATAGAATTCTGCCATAAAACCATCTGGGCCTGGGATTTTTTTTTAGTTGGAAGGTTTTGTTTTATTGCATCATCAATTTCCTCAAATATTATAGGTGTGTCTCACCTTTCAATCTCTTCTTGGTTAAACTTTGTTGATTCCCAGCATTTCAAATATTCATCCATTTCTCTTAGGTTTTCAAATTTAGCAGAGTATGGATTTTTAAAGTATGATTGTCTGGATCTTTTCATTGTCTGTTGTGATGTTTCCCCTTTCATCACAAACTGCTTTGATTTGGAGTTGCTCTTTCTTTCTTTTGGTTAACTGGGCTAGAGGTCTGTCTATCTTGTTTAGCCTTTCAAAGAACCAACTTTTGGTTTCTTTGCTTCTTTATATTGTTTTCTTTATTAATATTTCATTGATTTCTACTCTGGTTTTTGTTATTTCTTCCTGTCTGTTGGGTTTAGGGTTCATTTGTTGTTGTCTCTCAAGTGTTTCTAGCTGCAGTGTTAGATCATTTATATGCACTCTTCTGTTTTTGCTTTGATTTGTTTTATATTTCAATGATGTTTAATGAAAACACTTGAAGTAAAAAGAAGAGCTACATGTATGGCTCAGTTTTGGAGGACTTGCATGGCATGTACAATGCCTCAAGTTCCCCAGCACGATGTTGGTGTAGGGGCATAAAACAGATGTGAAGGTGAGTGTGAGGAAGGAGATTAAATATATCAAATACATTACTTTCATCATATTGTTATAGTACATACAAACAATGATTACATATTTTTACAAGTCCAGTGAGATGGTTCAGTAGGTTAAGGCACTTGCTACAACCCAGACAACCTCAGCTGAGTCCATGGAATTCACATGGTAGAGGAAGAAAGCCAACTACTGTAAGCAAGTTGCTCTAATTTACACACACGTGCTGTGGCATGCACCTATGCACATAAATATATATGTACATATATGCATATTTATACACAAGTAAATAAGTGGTTGTGGTTCTTTTAATTGGTTTACCAATATTCCACAGCTTTGCTTTCAAATTACTTTATTGATATGAATATAACTAACTAAATAACATATAAATACTCTTTTAATTTTACTTATTTTTATGTGTATGAATGTACTGTCTGCACGTAAGTTTGTGCACCTGTGTCTTGCAGTGCTGTGGAGGTTAGAAGAAGATTTTTTTTTTATATTTCTTTTTTATGATTTGGAATTCACATTTTCCCTTTAATTTTATATTACTCTAAATATGCATACATACCTTCCACCCATATGCATTAATTACCATGTCTGAAAAGAACATCTTTCTGTTTCATTTTTTTTAACTTAGGCACCCAGGGTTATAAATTTCCCTCTTAGGACCGCTTTTAAAGTATCCCAAAGGTTTTGTTGTGTTGTATTGTCATTTTCATTTAGTTCCAGGAATACTTTTATTTCTTTCTTATTTCTTCCTTGACCCATTCATTATTCAGGAGTGTGTTGTTTAATTTCTACGTGTTCTTGTAGGTAGTAGGGCTTATCCTGATGTTGACATTGAACTTTATTGCACTGTCATCTGATAGAATGCATGAAATTATTTCAGTCTTTTTGTATTTGTTGCCGTTTATTCTGTGTCCCAGTATGTGGTAGATTTAGAAGTTTCCATGTGGTGCTGAGTAGAAAGTATATTCTCTGGTGTTTGGGTAGAATATTCAACAGATGTCTGTGAGGTCTTGCAGAATTGTGTTTATAAAGTTAGGTGTGCCTGAGTTTGGTGCATATATGTTTATGACTGTGAGATCTTCATGGTTAATTGTTCCTTTGATAAGGATGTAATGGCCCTATTTGTCTCTTCTGATTAATTTTACTTTGTGGTCTATTTTGTCTGACACTAAAATAGCAACTTCTGCTTGCTTTTTGGTTCCATTTGCTTTGAATATTTTTTCCATCCTTTCACTTTAAGTTGATGCCTATCCTTAAGGGTGAGATGTATTTCCTGTAGACAACATATAGATGGATTCTGTTTTCTAATCCAACTCCCAGTCTTTGTTTTTAGATTGGGGAATTAAGCCCATTAATATTTAAGGTTATTATTGAGAGATGTATGTTGATTTTTTTATCCTAATTTCTGTTTGCATTCTTGGCCTATATTTGTATTTTCATAGTTATACTTTTATTAGTTTCTTTCTCTCACTGTTTGGGGACAGTTGATCCTTTCTTCTGTCCTTTGAATTGCTTCCAGTATTTTCTGAAGGATTGGTTTCCTTTACATGTATTCTTTCATCTTGTTTATGTCATGGAAGATTTTTATTTCTCCTTAAATTATGATCGTCATTTTTGCTGGGTATAGTAATTTGGGTTGGCATCTATATTCATTTAGTACTGGGAATACTTTCGTCCTTATTCTTCTGGCTTTCATAGTTTGCGTTGAAAAGTCTGCTGTGATTCTTATGCATTGCCCCTTACAAGTAATTTGTATTTCTCTCATTGCTTTCAGTATTTTGTCTTTGATTTGGGCATCTAGAGCTTTAACTATGATATGATGTGGAGAGTTTTCTTCTGATCTTTTCTGCTTGGTGGACTATGTGCTTCTTATATTTGTATGGATTTGTCTTTTTTTGGTTTGGGGAAATTTTCTTCTATTATTCCGTGGAAAATTTGATCAATACCATTGTCTTGGGAGTCTTCTCCCTCCTCTGTCCCTATGATGGAGAGGTTTGGTATTCTCATAGTATCCCACATTTCTTGATTGTTCCACTCTTGCGTTTTTTAAATTTTTCATATTCTTTTCTTGAGCATTCTATTCCTTCCACTTTATTTTCCAGTCTTGATATTCTTTCCTCTGCTTCCTCCAATCTGTTCCTGAGGATTTCTTCCATTCTTTCCTGTTGATTGGATGAGTGTTTGATTTCCTTTTTCATTTCATCTTTTGATTTCTTTAGTATTTCCATTTCCTTTTGGAGCTTGTCATTCTCTTTTTGTAGCTCCTTGCTTCTCTGGTTTGTTTCCTTTTTCATTTCAACCTGACATCTGTTCAGTGTTTCCACTTCCTTCTGGAGTTTGTCATTATCTCCATCTACTTCCTTCCTGAGTTTGTCATTCTCTCCCTTTAGTTCCTTCCTATGTTTGTCATTCTCTCCCTCTAGTTCCTTCCTGAGTTTGTCATTATTTCCCTCTACTTCCTTCCTGAGTTTGTCATTCTCTCCCTTTAGTTCCTTCCTATGTTTGTCATTCTCTCCCTCTAGTTCCTTCCTGAGTTTGTCATTATTTCCCTCTAGTTCCTTCCTGAGTTTGTCATTCTCTCCGTTTAGTTCTTTAATTTGTTCTTTATGTTCCTTGATTTCTTTGAGTATGTGTAGGATTGTTCTAATATCTGTGTCTTGGGGTGTTTCTAGGGAAATCTAACTGTAGGAAACTTTTATAGGACTGGTAGAGTTTGGTGTGGACTTATTCTGTTTCTTTTTTCCCCATGTTTTTTTTTTCATTCTGTTTTTGGCATGTGGGTCCTTTTTATTGTTTGTACTCTGATGTGAATCACAACTCTTTCTTTGTTGCTTTGGAGCCTTGCTTTGCTTGTTTCCTTCAGGTGTTTTCTTTGTCTTCTCCTTGTTTATGGAGGTCTGGCTGGTCTAGGTTTCAGGTTTTCACTTTTGGATATATATTGGAAGGTCTTGCTAACTCATCCCTTTCTGATCTGAAGGTTTTCCAGAAATTCGATAGGTGATAACCAGGTCAATTCACCACTGAGTGCTACACTCACTCTGTTTCCAGCCAGTTCATCTGTGTTGGCTCTGAAGCCTAGTGTTCTGGGACTGGAGTTTTGGTAGTCTTCTGTCTCTTCTACTTCCTTGTCCCTTGGAGTCACTACCTCTATTCCCACTGGGACACTTGCACCTCAGCACAAGTGGGGTGGGGGAATGGGGAGGGGGCGTGGTTTCCCCCCTCTGCATCCCACTTCTGCTGTGCTGTTTCATGCAAGACAGGTGTGATTTTTGCCTGGGAACTTGAACCCAAGCCACCTGGCCTGGCTTCCCAAGGGTCTGCCTAGCCATGGCTCATCTCTTCTCAAGGTATATTTTAAATTATTTAAGTCTTTAAGTAGAATTTTGACTAGTAATCTCAAATCCCAGCAAAAAGCACCCAGATTTACACCAACGTCATTTATATCAATTTTGGCATACTGCCAGAATTGATCTTTTATGAACTTGAAACAGTGTTATAAAAGGTTTTAGTTCTTTCTGATTTGAATGGAGAGGTGTTATCCTGTATGCCATTAGAACAATGATTAGTAAAATGTAAGTAAAATTGAGCATTTATGTGAGACAAGATTATTAAACAACCCAAAGTAAGACCAACAGATTTGAATTTGAAGATAACATGAAGTTTTTGTTCAAGTTCAAATTTTCAGTAGTTCTCTCTCACCCAGGAAAAGCTGGAACAGCATGCAGGAAATCTGACATAATTCAGCACCCTTTCAAAGACAGAAGGTTGAATGCTATGTACTTAAAATATATGCAATATGAAAATTATGAATGTCTCTTTGTGAGAGAAAATTTCAACCATTTCCTATTAGATAGTCATTGGCTAGGTTTATAGTATCTTTATTTTTTTTAATTTATTTTTTAAGGGATTCTACAATACAATGACACAGTTGTTTGCAGATAACAATGATGTTACTCAGTATGTCATACAATTAAGTAAGTGGTGCATTTTGCAAGTATCTATGTCCAAATTTTGAACAACCCAAGGTTCCCATAGTCCAGTTGGAGAAGCTTGTATGCACAGGCATGTTGATCAATCAGGTGTCCAGACTATATTCCTTTAGTCTCATGATTCACCCCTATCTCTCCACAGCCCTTACAATCTACCATTCCTCCTCTTCTTCATTTTGTTCCCTTGGCTTTGGGAAAGGGGCACAAGTGGGTGAGAAGAAAACAGTCTAATTTCTTTGGAGTTGTCATTTTGGACTCCTGTCTGTTCAGTTTGTTTCCCTTCATGGATTGACAGCTTTCACAGTGATACCCTTTTCAGTCATACTAACAAAGCTCAAGCTATTGGATGTACAGGCATTTAAGCAGTACCACTTATTGTGTCAAGCTAACCTGTGAGCATAGACACAGATGCTTGGATGGTATGCTAATCCGCAAACTGTTGTTTCTCTATAAAGGGTGACAAGTTATTGTGGCTTATAACATCACCTAACCACTAGAGGACATAAGCTTGTGGCATCCGCTGTGAGTTATTCCTCCAAGGAGAGAGCTAATAGCCAAATAGTTTTGGGATATAATATAGACACTTGGCTGCCACTGTTGCACTGTATCTCCAGGCTGTTGAGGTGTAGCTGATATTTTTGGAGGAGTCTTGTTTGTCTCAGGGAGACCAATATTTTGCTGTATTGCTGTAGTGGCCTTTGAGAGACCTCCTTACCTCTTTTTCACAGAACAAAGGTTTATAGTATCTTTAAAAATAGTAAAATAAAATAAAGGTACATGCATACACTAATCAATCATATCTTTTCAAATGGAAAATGACTGTCACTCAATTAAGAGACAAAAATAATAATTATCTTTGCCCTTATAATGTCATCCTATTAAAAGGCAGAAAACAGTATAAAAGTCCAAAATCGATAGGCATAGCTATAAAATAACACAGAGCTAATCTGCTTTGCAAGGGGGGGAAGAAACCATCTAATTACAATTTTTCTCCATTGTTTCAAAGCCAATCTTTTTGTTCTCTGACATGTCTGCAGATAGTTTATTTTGCTTCTGACTGTGAGGTAATCAGCATCTTGCTCCAAGCATAGCTGGATATTCAACCTATGTTCCTCTGTGGACTCAGTAGGGGGCCAGTAGTACAAACAGTCAAGCACTAGGATGTTGACTAAAATGTGGGAGTGCAGCTTGGTGAGGGTAATGGTACTAAACACCACAAAGAGCACTTTGTTTATATAGGGATTGAGTAAATGGGCCAACCTACTTTACATTTACTTATGTTCTTTGAAGGTTTTTATCTTAGTGTTACCATCACACACAAATTCAAATGCCCTGACTGCTTAATGAAAACAGTCACAAATGAAATCTAACTACTAAAAAAATGTATCAGTCCTCAGGAAGCACTTGGATGACAGTTTCTCTTATGAAAAATCCTCATTGTGAATGACCTGCATAAGTAATGTCATTTCCATCCTCTTTCCTTAGAAGTACATGGCATGCCCTCTTCAGTAAAGTGACCTTGGAATCATGTCTCAATTCTGTCTAAGTTAGAAACTTGCTCCACTCCCACCATTTCAGTTCTCAGGTCTGCAGCTCCATGTTCGCCCCAGGCAAGCAAGTTCCCCAACCTGGCTGAGGTACATAAACTCATCTCTCCGTGTCCACAGTCTCAGCTCTCAGGCCTGCTCTGGTCCTGCAGCTGATAGAGCCACATCTATACATGTTCCCACAACCTGCTGAGTTCCTTTATTCCCCAGCACTCTGACAGCCACCCTGGTTGCACAGCTGTGCAACCTGCTATACCTGTGAGTCTTGCAACACCTGTGAATAATTTCACACCCGTGAGTTTCCCAATTCTAACCTTCTCTGTCCATTCTCCCAAGGGCCCACGCTTCACAGAACCTGCAGCCTAGCTGGGGTTGCAAAGTACTGGTGTTGGCTCACCTTGGTCAGCCCTAGAGGATATGGCCTGTCCTTGCAGCCATCTGCACACTCCCAGACATAGCTGAATTGTTCAGCCAGTACACTGCCCCAGACAAACCCAGTCAAGCCCATTTTGGGGGCTTGATTACCACTGTGGTGGTTTGAATGAGAGTATCCCCCATAGGCTTTAAGTATTCAGACATTTTTGTCTCCAGTTGGTGGCACTGTTCTTGGAGGTCTTAGAAGTTGTGGCCATGCTGGAGGAAGTACATCATTGGGGGCAGGCTTAATGAGTTTAACAAGCCTTGTGGTCTCTCTCTCTCTCTCTCCCTCTCTCTCTCTCTCTCTCTCTCTCTCTCTCTCTCTCTCTCTCTATCTCTCTCAATGGTACTCATTGCGAGATGTGAACCTCGGCTTGCTGCTCCAGCCCTGGCCACCATGCCTCCTGCCACAATGGACTCTGATTCGCTGGAACCATCAATGGTAAGCTCAAATAAACTCTTCCTTTTATAAGTTCCCTTGGTCATGGTGGTTTATCACAGCAACAGAAAAGTGACTAATACAGTTATTTGGTACCAGGTAGTGGGCTGTTGGCTGTGAAGAACCTGACCATGTGAATCTTTGGAGAAATGCGGAAGTCTTTGGAACTTTGGGCCAGAAAAGCTGTTGACTACTGTAAGCAGAGCTTTAACAGGCCATTCTAGTAGAAGCCTGGAAGAAAGCATTGCTGCAAAAAATGTAGTTCCAGAGGAAAATAAAGACTTAGGCAGCAACAGATTTTTTTTTATTGATGCTTTGTGTATTTCATACATCATTTTCCAATTCAGTTCAGGCATATATCCCCTTCCCTTCCCCCCACCTCAGCCCTACCCATCCCAGATCATGCATTCTGCCATAAGTTTTCTGCATCTTTCTCTGCTTTTTTGTTTTGTTTTGTTTTCATTTTTTTTAACAATAAGTGATAATTTGTGAGTACAAGCATCCTTCATGTAAAACCAATTTGCAAGCAGTTGTGCCCAAACCCACACAGCTCATGAGTCCCACCATCCATCAGGGGGCCTTGTATGTTCCATCAAGTTGACCAAATGAGTGTCCAGTCTATATTGTTGTAGTTTCACCATTAACTCCAATTGAAGCCCTTACATTCTACCACGCCCCCTCTTCCGAAGATTGTTCCCTAGGCTTAGAAAAGGGGCACAGGTGGATGAAAAGCAAAACATTCTACTTTCTCTGGAGCTGATGTCTTGGTCTCTAGTCAGTTCTGGCTGTTTTTTTTCATGGGCTGCCAGCTTGTCCAGGCATAACCTTTCGATGCTACTAATGAAGCACATGCAATTAGATATTTAGGTATTTAAACAGTATAATATATAGCCTTTCGATCCTACTAATGAAGCACACACAATTAGATATATAGGTATTTAAACAGTACTAATTGTTATGGGAGGTTACTTTGGTATAGACACAGATGTTTGGATGGTATGTTAATTCATGATTTACATTTTCTTCTGTTAAGTATGGCAGGGTCTTCGTGTGGTTTATAACATCTCCTAACCATTAGAGGATGTAAGCTTGTGGCATCAGCCATGGTTTATTCCTCCAAGGAGAGAGCTAATAGCCAATTAGATTTGGGATATACAGACATATGGCTGCCACTGCTGCATAGTATTTCCAGGCAGGTGAGGTGTAGCTGGTGCTGACAGAGGAGTCTTGCTTGACTCAAGGAGACCTATATATAAGATGATGATGAGGTCGTTCTCCAGCTGTAGATTGGAACCAGCTGTTATAGAGGTATTCTCTTGTAAAATCAGTAAAACTACCTTCTTTAATTGACTAAAGGACATAGAAACTGTGAAAAGGATTATTCTCTATTCAGAACCAAATATAATGCTAAAGTCTCCTTAAGCTATGCACTTAAACAAAATATATTAATACAGGAGCTCTGACATCAACAATGGATTATTCTACCAAGGAGATGTTGGCCAGGGGATCCAATCCCCTACAAATGGTAAAGGCTCCTTGCCGCCAAACTGGGATATCTACAGGAAGAGAGGCCACTGGTCCTTCCAGTTAAAAATCCAAACAGACCTGTATGCCAAAATGCTCATCAGGCAGCCGCTTAGCCCTCCAGGACTGTATGGAGTCTATCCTGGAGCTTCCAGACACTGAGGTTGCAATATAACCAGTTGAACTGTAACCCCTATTCTCAGGTCAACACAAAATAGACTCAAGACTGAACACCAAGCACTCAGCTGGTTCACTACCTGTCAAATTGGGGAAACAACAAACAAAAACAACCACCCACTAACTAAAGATTAAAAAAAAATACTTACTCATGCCAAGAAAAATCACCAGCAACATGGGTCTAGATAGGAGTTTTCATCTAAAAAATGCAAACAACATGAATAACCAAGACAGTATGTCTCCTTCAGAAATTAGCACCCCCATTGAAATGTTCCTTGAAAATGTCAACTTAGTTGATGCATAAGATAATGATTTCAAAATAGCAAGGAACTCGAAGAAGATACGAATAAAAAACTGAAGACCATGAAAATACAGATGAATGAAATAATTTTAAATACACAAGACATGAAATTAGAGTTCAATAAAAAGAATATCAGAAGAAAATCGAAGTTGGAAGAAAACTTGAAATGGAAAAATAAAGAAAACTAAAAACTCAAGGAAATTGATTGGATCAAATGGAAGAGAGCATATTAGAACTCAAAGACAAGGTTGTGGAAATGGATCACTCATAAAAGAAAAGGTCAAATTTTAAATAACCCAAGAAGATCTGGGGCAGTATAAAAAGTCCAAACCTACCAATCACAAGTACAGTAATAAGATAAAGAAGACCATGCTAAAGAGGCAGAAAATATTTTTAACAAAATCATAAAAGGAAACTTCACAAATCTAAGGAAAGTGATAACTATCAAGAATTCAGAAGTATATGGAGCACCAAGTAGGCAAGGCCAGAAGAGAAACTCCTCATATCATATATTAATCAAAACACTAAATGTACGGAACAAAGAAAAGATATTGAAAGTCAAAAGAAAGATCAATTCACATGTAAAGGCAGGCCCATCACAATATCATCTGACTTTTCTATTTTTTAATTAAAAGATTTTTTATTATTTTTGTTTTATGTGTATAAATGCTTTGCCTACACGTATATAAATGCGCATTTATTGTGAAATATACTTGGAAGCCATAAAAGTGTTTTGGGTATCCTGGAACTGGAGTTAAGGATGGTTGTTAGCCACAATGTTGCTGCTGGGCACTGAACCCAGTTCCTCTGCAAGAGCAGCCAATGTTCTTTAACAATGAGATACCTCTCCAACCCACCTTTAAAATTATCTATTTTTAATTTATTTGAATGTGTGTTTAATCTGCATGTATGTAAGTACATCCATGTGTGCCAGTGGAAGGCAAAAGGATGATGTCTGATCCTCTGAAACTAGTTACAGTTTTTGGTTGCCATGTAGAGTTTGGGAAATTATCATGTGTGTTCTGAAAGAGCAGATACAGTTCTTAACAACTGAGTGATTTTGCAGCACCAATAGATAGAACATTCCATCCAAATACTTTCCTCTCAGAAACCTTATAGAACTTTCTCTAAAATTGAACACATATTAGGAATCAAAGCAAGTCTTCACAAATTTTGGAAATTTGAAATTACATCTTATATTATCTGACCACAAAAGAATAAAGCAACAATGGAAATGGAAATAATACACAAAATCATGAAAATTAAATAATACGCAAGGATATGAAAACTGGATCAAAGAAGAAGTCAAGAAGGAAATGAAAGAAATCCTAGAATTAAATGAAAAGGAAAACACGACGTACCAAAACTTATGGACACAATGAAGGCATCTCTAAGAGGAAAATTTATAGCACTGTGTCTATATCAGAAAATTTGAGACATGGCATCATGACTTAATGATGCACCTGAAGACCTTGAAAAATCAAGAACAAACATCCCAAAAGAGGAGACAGGAAGAGATAGATAAAATGAAATAGAAACAAAGAAAAAAATACAAAGAATCAATGAAACTAGATTTGAGTCTTTGAAAAGATTAACAAGATTCACAAATGTTTAATATTCAGCCAAATTAAGCACAAGCAAGAGAGAGGGAAACAAACTCAAAGATGAACAGGGAAACAATACAACAGTCCCTGAGGAAAAATCTAATATATATATATATATATATATATAACCAAAATTAAATCAATTATATGAATAATTAACACATCTACACACCTACAATTACTAATGAGATAGATAAATTTATAACTAAAGAGAGCCCATCTGGTCCAATGGATTCAGTGCAGATTTCTACCAAACCTTCAAAGAAGAACTAATATTACTTATCAAATTATTCTATAAAATAGGAAGGGAATGAATACACACAGATTCTTTCTATGAAGCCCTTATTGCTCTGATTCCAAAGCCAGATAAAAACCCATCAAAGGGCTCAGGGAACATTGTGGAAAAGAGGGTTAAAAGATTGTAAGAGCCAGGGAGGTAGTGCAAGACCAAACTGAAATGAATCCTATGAGCTTCTGGAACCATGTTCATGAACATACAGCATTGGTATCAGCAAATACAAGACCCATGTGGGCTCAGTTGGACAAAAACCTAGCACAGAACTGCAGAAATGGGTAGCAGAGTCCAATCTTAGCTGAAGAAATATTGGCAGCTGGTTGAGGTTGAGGAGGGAGAACTGGCCTTCTTTAGGAAAGGGACTCTGAAGAAAGTGATTAGAGCTCAGGGCATGAGCAAGCACTGAGGAGTGGGTGGGAGAGCAGCTTGATGCAATGGACCCTAGCACAAATGACAGAATGTGTGAACTGGGGGGTTGGGGGAGGGAGGTGCTGCCAGAGGATGCAATGGAGCAGTGGTTATAAAAAAAAGTCAACTAAGACTAATTGAAAAAATTATGTATGAAACACATAAAAGTTCAATAAAATTTTTATAATGAAACCATCAGAGAGGAGGCAGGGTGGCACCTAGGGAACAGATGAGTCCCAACCACATGGGCTCAGCATGGCCCCTGGCACAGTCTGCTGCCAGCCAGCCAGACCATCACATCTGACACTACATCTGCAGTGGCTGGACGGATTCAGACAAAGTACAGACACCCAGCAGGACTAGAGGAGGCAGTGAGGCACCCAGCTGAATAGGTGAGCCCAAACCATGTGGGAGGAGTCAGACAGACAAACAGAAACCCAGCAGTCATGGATATATGTGACATATTTAACAAAATAAAGGCAGTATGGAACAAGCCCACAGCCAATATCATACTATTTTATTAGGAAAAACTGCAAGCATTCCCATTAAAATACAGAACCAGACAAGGACATCCACCCTCTCCATTCCTGTTCGATATACTACTTGAGGTTTTAGATGGAGGAATAAGAAAAATGAAGGCAGCTGCTGCAAGGGGGTTGCGACTCTGAGCCCTCTTGTGGGGGTGGCCATCTGGGTGGGACCACCCTTCACCTTTATAACCCGGACCACAGGGTCAGGTTTCGGTTTGGTGCCTCTGCGGCTTTGTGCGGGCAGGCTCCTGAGGTGCAGGAGGCGGGAAGTCACTCAGACAGGTACATTTTGGAGTGGACTGTCTCCTGGGCTGCTGCAAGGGGGTGATGACTCTGAGCCATCTTGTGGGGGGGGCGGGGGTGTTGGGGGGGGGGGGGGGGTGGCCGTTTCGGCAGGACCACAGGGTCGGGTTTGGGTTTAGTGCTTCTGTGGCTTTGTGCGAGTGGGCTCCTGAGGCTCAGGAGGATGGAAGTCACTCAGGCAGGTACAATTTGGGGTGGACTGTCTCCTGGGCTGCTGCAAGGGGGTGGTGGCTCTGAGCCCTCTTGTACGGGGTGGCCATCTGGGCCAGACTGCCCTTCACCTTTGCAACCAGGACCAGAGTGTCGGGTTTGGGTTTGGTACCTCTGCGGCTTTGTGTGGGCTGGCTCCTGAGGCACAGGAGGCCAGAAGTCACTCAGGCAGGTACATTTTGGGGTGGACTGTCTCCTAGGCTGCTGCAAAGGGTTGCAAATCTGAGCCTTCTGGTTAGGGGTGGCCATCTGTGTGGGACCGCCCTTAGCCTTTGCAACTGGGACCAGAGGTCGGGTTTGGGTTTGGTGCCTCTGTGGCTTTGTCCAGGTCAGCTCCTGAGGTGCAGGAGGCTGGAAGTCACTCAGGCAGGTACCATGGGCTAGGTCAGGCATATCCCTTCCACCACCCCAGCAACAGGAATAGGTGAGAGGGTATCCAAGTGGACTTTTTTGGGAGAACCTTCAGAACAGGAAGAGAAGAGTGACTTAGACTTCAAATATCCAATATATAAACAAAATTGAAAGCTTGAAACCTAGACAAGTCAATACTGCATAAACAAGGAGGAGGAAAGAAAAAAGAAGCATCAGAATGAGGCAAGCAAAACCATCTGCTAACATAGTGAAAAGACATTTGTGATTTGAATCACAAAAGGGAAACCCACATGCCAGGGACATGGCGAAGGGACAACATGGGAAAGGCACAGGATAATCCCACACCAGGCTATACCAAACCTATAGGAGATAGCTACAATGAGATCCCCTTGGAGGTGACCCAAGGAACAGATCTTAGAGGAAAATTGCAGAGCTATGCAGAGAAATTAAAGAAAATAAAGAAGAATTCAGAGAAATAAGAGAGAGAATGAAAAACGCAAAAAGGACCTAGAGGGATACAATGACAAACATTGGAAAGAACTAAAGGAACAGATTGACAAACTTCAGAAAGAACTAGAGGGAGAAAAAAATAAACTGAAAGGAAGTAGAAACACTGAAAAAGGAAGCCAACCAACGAAGTAAGGAGCACCAAGAAGAGATTGAGAATCTCAAAAAGGAAAAGGAAATTCTAAAGAAAACACAAGATGAAACGAAAAAGGAATTAGAATACTCATCCAATCAAGAAGAAAGGAAAGGAAAAAGCCTCAGAAGTAGAATGGAGGAAGCAGAACAAAGAATATCAGATCTGGAAGATAACACAGAGCAACTAAAAAGCTCAAATAAAGATTATGAAAAATTTAAAAATACACAAAAGTGGAACAACCAGGAAATATGGGACACTATGAAAAGATCAAACCTCCACATCATAGGAATAGAGGAAGGAGAAGAATCTCAAGAGAATAGTAT
>VZQC01011911.1:2467477-2551521 GCA_009823505.1 Rhizomys pruinosus | reverse complement strand
TTGGAAGACTCAAAATGAGCTTGCCATTTGACCCAGTCATACCACTCCTGGGTATATACCCACAAGACTCATCTTACTGCAGAAATACATGCACAGCTATATTTACTGCAGCTTTGTTCACAATAGCAAAAAGCTGGAACCAACCCAAATGCCCCTCAAATGATGAGTGGATAGAGAAAATGTGGTCCACGTACACAATGGAGTCCTATGTAGAGGTAAAGAAAGACAGCATCATGAAAGTTGCAGGTAAATGGATGAAGCTAGAAGACATTATATTAAGTGAAGTAACACAGTCCCAGAATAACAAACGACAAATGGTATCCCTCATCTGTGGATGCTAGCGCCAATAACCCAGTTATAAATATTTTTGTGGAGAGGGATGCATATTAAAAGAACAACAACAGAAAGACTGCATCAGAAAACTGATTGAAATGGTGAATTGGGAGTGGTGGGAGGGGCGGGAGAGGGACACGTGTCTATATTTGATTAATGTATATTTAACTGACATGAGTTCAACAAGTATCCAATTTTTCCCAGACTCTGTCTACAGGTTACATGGTGTTTTAGGACTAAATAAAAGTAAATGTGTGTATGTTAAACAACATTGGTTTAAAGGTTTTGATAAAAACGGTAATGCATCTGAGGTAATTGGAAATATAAATTGTTGTCCACAATTGTTTTACTTAAAATATGTATAAAAATAATTTTGGGATTGGCACATACAAATGTTCTTGATAATTTTTCTGTTGTACAGTATCATCTTGTAACATTCTCTTTTACCTGTAGGATGATTTAACTTAAAAAATTAAGTTTGCTTCCCAAGCTAAGCACATATCATCACCCAAAACAGCATGGGTGAATTTGACGAAATCTGTGCCTTTTTTTCCATCCTATAGGTATGTGTAATACAACTTCCTTTTTGAGACTCATGGGTCAAAAAAAAACAAAATCATAAAATAAAAAAGGGGGATACAGATAGATATGAAACCTTTTTGTCAAAAACCTTGCAATTCAAATCTTAAAACTAACTATGGGAAAAGATTTGCATGTTCCAACAGGTCAAAATGTCACCAACTTAACTGATGAGAAAGAAAAGATAAAACTTTGCATTGTGTAGGATGTACCAGGAAGTGCCAGCAGAAAGGTTGGCCCATCTGAACATTGAAAGGAAGAAAAGCCTCAGATTGCTACAGACATCAAACCGCTCAGTGGGTCTTACTTGTAACTACTATTTATAATGTGTCATAATGAAACTCA
The DNA here is from genome assembly GCA_009823505.1 of Rhizomys pruinosus. Taxonomy (NCBI): domain Eukaryota; kingdom Metazoa; phylum Chordata; class Mammalia; order Rodentia; family Spalacidae; genus Rhizomys; species Rhizomys pruinosus. The sequence goes on along the minus strand of VZQC01011911.1, from coordinate 2,550,264 downwards.
CCTTCTAGGTGCCACAAGGTTTTAATACGAGAGACTTTCTTACCTGCCCCCCCCCATGGAACAAGGAGAAATATGATGATGAGGTCATTCTCTAACTGTAAATTGGAGCCAACTGTTATAGAGGTAATCTCTTATAAAACCAGAAAAACTGCCTTCTTTAATTGACTAATAGACATAGGAACTGTGAAAAGGATTATTCTCTATTCAGATCCAAATAGAATACTAAAGTCCCCTTAAGCTATGCACTTAAGCAAAATATATTAACACAGGAGAGCTCTGATATCAGCAATGGATTATTCTACCAAGGAGATGCTGGCCAGGGGATCCAAGCCCCCCCCCCCAGAAAAGGTAAAGGATTCTTGCCTGTAAACTGAGATACCTGCAAGAAAAGATAAGGCTCTGCTGTCTAAGACCTGATGTAACCATGGGAAAGATGCATTGAGACCACACTTGCAAGTGTAAAGTTGGTCTTTGGAAAACCAGAGAGTGTTACCAAAGGCCACTAAACCAATAAAGCAAATATAGGTCTCCTTGAGTCAAGCAAGTCTCCTCCGTCAGCACCAGCTACACCTCACCTGCTTGGAAACACTGTGCAGCAGTGGCAGCCATATTCCTGTATATCCCAAATCTAATTGGCTATTAGCTCTCTTCTTGGAGGAATAACCCATGGCTGATGCCACAAGCTTACATCCTCTAGTGGTTAGGAGATGTTACAAGACACAGTAAGACCCTGTCATATTTTACAGAAAAAAATGTAATTCATGGATTAACATACCATCCGAACATCTGTGTCTATACCAAAGTAACCTACCATAACAATTAGTACTGTTTAAATACCTATAGATCTAATTGCTTGTGCTTCATTAGTAGGAATGAAAGGTTTTTCATGGAAAACTGTCAGCCCTTGAAAGGAAACAGCCAGAATTGACCAGAGTCCAAGCCACAACAGCTCCAGAGAAAGTAGACTGTTTTGCTTCTCGTCCACCTGTGCCCCTTTTCTAAGCCTAGGGAACAATCTGTGGAAGAGGGGCATGGTAGAATGTAAGGGCTGCGATTGGGGTGAATGATGAAACTACAGCAATATAGTCTGGACGCTCATCTGATCAACTTGATTGAACATACAAGCTCCCTCAACTGGATGGTGGGACCCATGGGCTGTGTGGGTTTTGGCACAACTGCTTGCAAATTGTTTTTACATGAAGTATGCTTGTACTCATAAATGACTACTTATTGTTAAGAAATGAAAAAAATAAAGAAGTAATTAAAAAGAAAAATGAAGTCGATAAATCATAAATTGGAAAGGAAGAAGTCAAGCTATTCTTATTTACAAATGAGATAATTCTATCCATAAAAACTCCCATAGACTCAATCAGAAAACTCTTAGAGCTGACAAACAACTTCATAAAATTAGAAGAATATAAAGTTGACACACAAAATTCAGTAGCTTTACTCTATTTGAACAACAAACATAACTGAGAAAGAAATAGGGAATCAATCTCTTTCATAATGGCCTCAAAAATATAAAACTTTGGAATAAATATAAACAAGAAAGAAAAGAATTTGTATAAAAAAACTTTAAGACATTGAAGAAAGAAGTTGAAGAAGATATCAGAAGATAGATTCCTCATGCTCATTGATCACTAGGATTAACATTGAAAACATGGTCATCCTGTCAAGAGAAATTTATAGATTCAATCCAATCCCAATTAAAATTCCCATACATTTCTTCTCAAAACTGGAAAAAGAAAATCTCAAATTTACATCAAACCACATACATACACACACACACACACACACACACACACACACACACACACACACACACACCAGGATAGCCAGAGTAATCCATACCAATAAAAGAAATAAGGTATCACCAGCCCTGATTTCAAATTATTCTACAGAGATATCATAATAAAAACAAATGGTATAAAAACAAATACATTGGGGCTGGAGAGATGGCCTAGCGGTTAAGAGCGCCGACTGCTCTTACAGAGGACCCGGGTTCGATCCCCAGCACCCACATGGTGGCCAAGAGCCGTCTGAAACTCCAATTCCAGGAGAACTCCAGTTCCAGAGGAATCCGAGACCCTCTTCTGACCTCCGCGGCATTGCATGACATGGGTGCACAAACCTGCATGCAGACAGTACATTGATACACATACAGAAATAAAAAAAAAATACATTGATCAATGGAATAGAATTAGAGACCTAGATTTTAAGTCCACACACTTAATGTCACCTGATTTTTGACAAAAGGGTAAAAAATACACATTGGAAAAAAGAAAAGACACTGTGTTCACCAAATGATATGCTGCTCAAACTGGATTAACTACATGCAGAAGAATGAAACTAGATCCTCATCTCTCACTCTGCACAAATATCAGTTCCAAGTTTATCAAGAACCTCAATATAAAACCTGATAGTGGAGAAAGTAGGGGTTACACTGCAACTTATAGGCACAGGAAAGAACTTTCTGAACAAGTACTTGATAGGTATTAAGACCAATAACTGACAAATGGAACCTCATGAAAGTAGAAATTCTGTAGAGCAAAATTTTGTATACCATCATTCAAGTGAAGAGGCAACGTACAGAATGGGAAAACTATTTACCAGCTGTTCATCTGACAGAGGTTTGAATCTCTGCTATTCAAGGAACTCAAAATGTAAACATAAAAATCCTAACAACCTAATTAAAAAATAGAAGATTACAAATGTATGCATGCAAATATAACACTAATAAAAAAAAAAAAAAGAAAAAGAAACTGAGAGGGAGTGGGAGTACATGGGGCCAGGCAGGGTTGCTGGAAGACTGGAGATGACAGAAATAATGTGAAGACAGTACTCCAAAAATTGGGGACAAAGAACTAAACAGAAATTTCTCAAACAATAAAATACAAATGGCTGAAACATTTTTGAAAAAATGCCAAACATCTTTAGTCATCAAGGAAGGGCAAATTAAAACTAGTTTAAGCTTTCATCTTACCACAGTCAGAATAGCTAAAATACAAAAAACAGATGATGACAATTCTGGCAAGGATGTGTTTAAAGGGGAGCATGTGCAAAATGATTGGCTTTAATGGAAATCAGTGCAGAAGTTCGTCATAAAGCTAAAAACAGACCTCTCCTGATCCAGCCATACCACTCTTGAGCATATAATCAAAGGATTCTATATCCTACTACAGAGACACTTGTTCATTTATGTTTATTGCTTCTCTGTTCATAATAGCCAAGAAATGGAAACAACCTAGATGTTCATCAACCACTGAATGGATAATAAAAGTATGGTACATTTACCCAATGGAATATTAGCTGTTAAGAAAAACAAATTCCAAAATTCACAGGACAATAGATGGAGATTGGAAATTATCATCCTAAGTGAGGTAACACACAGACTCAGAAAGACTAGTGTCTCCTGCTGTACCACCTAAGTGGATGCTTTTATGAATCTTTAGGTAGCTGTACTTCAATTGCAATATTCTTAAAGGTCAGGAAACAAAGAAGGGGCCAAAGACAAAGTATAGAATTCAGTGATATAAATGCAGAAAGGGTTGTCATGGGATAGGACATTTAGTACTGGGGGAATGTAAAGGTGGAGCAGGAGAAGGAGTAAGAAGAAGGATAACATTGTAGGACTTTTGAAAAAGTCATATGGAAACATATTGTAGGAGCTTCTTTAAATATGTATGTGTACAATACAAAAATAGTTTCAACATAGTTACCTTATAACAGGGGTTCGGTGACCTAATATATATCACAGGCCAGCAAATAAAATGCCTAATGCCAGCATTAGAGTCCCTGTTTTGGAGCTGGTAACCAGGGAGGTATCACAGACACTAGAACAATACTGGATATTGCCATTGCACTTGGTTACCCACCAGAATGTAGTGGTAAGACCATATTGCTAAAGACACTACATATACTGGGTGTACCACTGCAGGACTCTAATCCTAGCCCCCCAGGGCAGAGGCAAATGGATCTCCATGAGATTGAAACCGGCCTGGGCAACATGGTGAGTTCCAGGTCAGCTGGAGCTTCAGGAAGACCCTGTCTTAAAAATCCTAAAAAGGGGAGCACTGAGGAATTGGATGAATAGTTAAAAGCACTGGCTGCTCTTACATAAAACCTAGGTTTGAAGCCCAGCACCACATGTCAGTTAACAACTGTCCATACCTCTGGTTACAGTGTATCTGATGCCCTCTTTTCTCATCTGCAGCCACTGCAGGACACAGGTACACTTACATACATGGAGGCATAACACTCATACACAGACGATTGTTAGCCACAATATAGGTGTTGGGCATTGAACTGGGGTCCTCTGCAACAGCAGGCAGGGGTCTTAAACACTTAGCCATCTCTCCAGTACCAATAAAATTACTTTTTATTGATTTTTTATAATTTTTTTTTGGTCTTTTCAAGACAGGGTCTCCCTGTAGCCCCAGCTGTCCTGGAACTCACTCTGTAGACCAGGCTGGCCTTGAACTCACAAAGATCCGCCTGCCTCTGCCTCCCAAGTGCTAGGATTAAAGGCATGTGCCACCACGCCGGGCAATTTTTTAAAAGGTATAGAACTTTGTCAAATAGTCCTTCCACTTTTACATAGACTTTCCCCTCTCTGAAGAGTATTTTTGAAAAGAAGTTAAAGGCACAATTCTTGGTAATAAGAGACTTCCTTACCTCCTTTTCATAGAACAAAGAAAAACATGATGGTAATGAAGTCATTCCCTAACTGTAAACTAGAGCCTACTATTATAGAGATAATCTCTTATAAAAGCGATATAGTTGCCTTCTTTAATTGACTGATAGTCATAGGAACTGTGAAAGGATAATTTCCTATTCAGAGCCAAATATAATACTAAAATCTATATAAGCTGGGTAATTAAGCAAAATATATTAATACAGGAGAGCTCTGTTTTCAGAAATGGATTATTCAGCCAAGGAGTTGTTGGCTAGGAGACCCAAGACCCCCCAAAATAAAGGCGTTTTGCTAGCAAACTGGGATACCTGCAAGAAGAGAGGTGGTAAGGCCCTGCTGTCGAAGACCTGGTGTAAGCATGGGAAAGATATATCAAGACCACACTTGCAAGTATAGAGTTGGCCTCTTGAATGCCAGAGAGTGTTACCAAAGGCCACTAAATCAATAAAGCAAATATTGGTCTCCTTGAGTCAAGCAAGACTCTTCCATCAGCATCAGCTACACCTCACCTGCCTGGAAATACTGTGCAGCAGTGGCAGGCAAATGTCTGTGTATCCCAAATCTAATTGGCTATTAGCTCTCCCCTTGGAGGGATAAGTCACAGCTGATGCCAAAAGCTTAAGTCCTCTAGTGATTAGGAGATGTTACAAGCCAAAGTAAGACCTTGTCATCTTTTACAGAAAAAACATAATTCATGGATTAGCATACCATCCAAACATCTGTATCTATACCAATGTAACCTACCATAATGATTAGTACTGTTTAAATGCCTGTATATCTAATTGCTTGTGCTTCATCAGTAGGAATAAAAGGTTATTCCTGGATAAACTGCCAACCCATGAAAGGAAACAGCCTGAACTGATCAGAGTCCAAAATGACATCTCCAGAGAAAATAGACTGATTTGCATCTCGCCCACTTGTGTCCCTTTTCTAAAGCCTAGGGAACAGTCTGCAGAAGAGGGGGCATGGTAGAATGTAAGGGCTGTGATTGGGGTGAATTGTGAAACTACAGCAATATAGACTGGACTCATATTTGATCAACATGATAGTACATATAAGCTCCTCCAGCTGGACAATGGGGGCCTCAGGCTGTATATATTTGGCCATAGTTACTTGCAAATTTGTTTTACATGAAGGATGCTTCTATTCATTACTTATTACCTTTTATTAAAAATAAATAAATAAATAAATAAATAAATGAGTAAACCATTTTCTCAGCACACAATCTGCAGAGGGATGGGTTCAAAGACACACAGTCTCAAATTTGGAAATTTAGCCTTTGAGAAAACAGCAAAATCAGGACAGTCTCCATGATCTCCCCCCAACATTTCTCTATTAAAACAGGCCATAGAATTCTGACTTTCCTGTTAATAATATCATAAAGCCTTAATTTCAATCATATACACAGAATACTTAATGATAAGTACAGGAGCATCTCTAAAAACAGAGATGGCAACAAAAATCCACATTGGTTTTACTGAGTATACCCCCTCCTCCCATTGATTAATTAACATTATCTCAGATAATACATCCTCTTTCCAGTGATACTTCTACACAACTGTTCACTAGTCATCAAATTTAGCATAACAGTGAATCTCCTGATCTTTGACTATTCTTTTAAGAGGGCTCTCCTCACATAAAACATATGTTGGTTAAAAGTGTGTGTTTTCATGTTGTTAATCTACCTTTTATTATAAGACTCAGGCATAAGCTTCATGATGGATGAAGGAAAATTTTTCTTTTTTGCCCTTTAAGAATTCCCTTAACTTTCACTATTTTTCTGAAGCACAAATGCTTAAGGAAAAGTCAAAATTGTTGACTTTTATATAAACACAATTCTGTGGATATATATAATGCTGGCCTGACATAAAAGAATTTCAGTGTTTTGTGAAGTCAAGGATAAGACTCCTTATCTTTGTAAACTGAGGTTTGCTGAAAACATTGCATTTTTATAAATGTTATACAGACTGTTTGATCCTGGCAATCTAGAACATCATCATTGTAAGATATGGAATGTTTGTTGTGGGTTAAGAGCCAAATTTTTCTAGGAGCTATCTTAAGCCCCTTTGTGGCTATTTACTTCCAATATATATCTGAACTAAAGTTCTAGTGTCAAAGATGTAAACATGTAGCCCTATATCCCTAGGCTTAGAAGACTTCTAACCTCTATGAACCCCAATGCTAAGAACATACAAATTCTGTAGAAGAGATTTGTATACTCTGGGTAACCACCTGCTTGATGACCCACTGATGAATTTATAAATTGATGATTTTTTTCTATAACTATGAAAATTCATTTAACTTTTTATGCTGTGAAACTAGACATTTACAATAACTTGAATTCAAGTTTCTCAGCTATGGTCACTTACTTTGGCTCAAAATAAATGCTATATATTGATATAGGCAAGGAGGTGAATCTCCTGGATACATGCCATTTCTGCATTGGTAGGGCTAATGAAAAGAATTATTCAGACACTTAAAGAGAGTAAATGAACCATCCAATAAGGGACAGCAATATACAGTTTTCAGCAGGAGAGAAAGATCAGGCTAAATTCCATGTAGTTCAGAAGCAAAGGGAGATTGACATAGCCACGGAGCAGAGTCGGAAACCAGTTGGTAGAAAATCCGCAAATGGAAACAGCAAGGCCTGAGAGATGCTTGTAAGACCTCTTAACAAGATTCCTGCTAAGGATGTCGCAGACCGTCCTCCCAAGAGATACCCATGCACATGGTGTCCCGCCTTTGTTACCCACTGTCCCTAAGGCAAATCAAGGAACACATTCTCCAATCTTTAGTTTTAGGGAGACTAGCAAGTTTACTCAGACTTGCTTATAGATCAAATGGGGGGGGGTAGATGAACAGGCTGAGCAGAGATCCTGCTCCCCTCATTCCATCCAAAGTCCCAGCATGGACTCAGTGACCTCTGCCCAAGATGACAAAATGGCTGAGCAAGCCGCCACTGCCATGTGGAGTCCTTTTGTATGCCCCTGCCCCCTCCCCCTTGTGCAGTCAAGGTTGTCTGGCTGGTTTATTGGCCTTCCTGCCTCTCCCTTTCCTACAGAAGAGCCAGTTAAATTCACAGTCTTAGCTCTCTAAGACTGTGAATTCAGGAGCTCTTGGTTTTGAGAAAGCATTGGATGCCTGAGAAAACCTTCAATTTCAAAAGTCCGTCATTTTCAGAGGACTACCCACCTTACAAGGAAAATAAGTCAGTGTAATGCGCCCTAGGGAGTGAGGAATTCTCTCTAAACTGACTGCAGAATTCCTGCTCAAACCTACTCAAGTGCATGAAGTCAGAAAGAAAATTTCAAGGAGCTTGACTCCAGTTGGACAAAGAACAGAGCCTGTCAATCTAAATGTAAACAAGACAAAGTCTGGCTAAGGACAAGAATTAAATCAGTTGTTTCCAAGATGCCTTCTTATTAATGATCAAATCGCCAAAGTGGATGCAATCTTATTTCAGGCATATTTGATGATTTATAGAAGCCTTATGATTGTTAATTAAGATCACAGGCCACTGCAAAAGCTGATTCTTTGTAAGCCTGAATTGATTTTGAAAGAAAAGGAGCCACTTTAATTGGACACAGGAAACCACTTCTGCAGACCCCTTGGGTTATTACTCATCTCCATCACTGTGAACACAATGACTTCTTAAACACATAAGGTCACTTATAGATACTGGTATTACTTGTTTCTCAATGCCTAGTTTCACACTGATCTGATCTATCCATAAAATGTAAGGAACATGAAAAGTACTGAATTGACCTTAAAGGATTTTCTTTTATGCTTTGCTGTCTTTCTTCCTCCCTGGTCTACATTGTGAGTTCCTGGACAGCTGGTCCCAGACTTTTTAGAAAGGTTTTTAACCATTTTTCTTGTCTGTTTAGTTATTAATTTACATATCTACGTGTCTAATATTTCAGAATTAAATTATACAAATGGCAATTGCCAACAACACAAGAAAAATGCAAATTTATATTTAAAATCATCAGATCTACACACTGAGCACTGTAATACGCTGATGTCTTTAAGCTTCTGACAGAAGTTGCTGTGAACAAAGTCATACCTACAGAGAACTGTGCATGCTTCAGTGTCTTGAGGGGGCCGGAATACCTGTTCTCTGGCACTCAGGGTTGTGGGACACTGCTGGAAGACAAAAGATTACTGGTAAAGTCCTAGGACAGCAGAGAAACAGGAAAAGAACTCTTCAGTAATGCATTGACACTTTTTTTTAGGAAAAATACTTTGCCTGGAGGGAGGACATATAAATCAGTGAGTGAGAAATGATCGATTACCTTATATGAATATTGAAATAGAGGTTTTTGAACAGGACGTGAAAATCATTAGGACTCATGTTGTTCCTAAAAACAAAATATGTATAAGCCAATCACTAAAAGCTATTTTTGAAAGATCTCTATGAAGCCAATTGTACCAGACATCAAGACTTTGGATTAGATCAGCCTAAGTAGATGTTCCAAAAACCCACTGGAGACAGATGCATTTCAGTAAGTTCCAGTGGGTTCAAACACAAACGTTATTTAGGTATAAAAGATTGTCACTCCCAGCTCTTTATCTGGGTGCTGGGTATCAGAACTCAGGTCTTCACTCTTAAGTGAGAAGCACTTTACAGACTGACCCATCTCCCTAATCCACCTTCTCTTTAATGACCAGAATTTTACAGAGAACTTACTTATGTATATTATTCCAAAAATTATGAAATTAGTCCTTCATCATAATCTATGTATTTTTCACAGTCTACCAATGCTAGTTTCTACAAGTCAATATCTATTCAATGCATCAGTTGGGAACAGATTAAAAAAAGTTACTAAATTTAGGTCTAGTGGTTAAATCATTTTGTTCCAGCTCACTGCTTGAGATTATGCCTATGGAAAAAAAATATAATTGATCCTGCAAAGAAATATAGCCTGATTTCTTCAGTGCCAGAGGAGTTCTGCAATTTTCCGTGGCTCTCCTTGTTCTAACTTCCATTCTGTCCTTTCACACTCATGCCCCAGGTGACTGAACAAATCAACCAATCCTGATGTCATAGGCTCACGAATCCCTAAGAACCTCCCTGAAGTACTTGGAGGACCACTCATGCAAGGTAATGACAGAGACTTTATTATCATGCATAAGTACTGTAGACAGAAGGTGAAGCAGTGGCATGGGGCTAGGAAACAGAAATCCAAAACTGCTATTCCAGCTAAGTATCTTCCAACCATTTAAAGAAAAAACAATTACACTGCCTTTAAATATGTGACTGGATTTTTTTTTTCCTTTACTTATTGACTAACTCCTTGACAACTTCAATATAATTTCACTCCTGGTATGATCATTCTTCTGAAAATAAATGCCAGGCTCAGGTGCACACCTAACATTTTGTGAAACCTTCACCTAATTAATGAGAGGTGACTCTCTTAACCTGCTGCCCAGGCCCCTCAGCAGATTATTAACACTGCTGCTTTAATGGATCTTTTTAAGTGCTCCTCTTGGGAAAGATATTTGAAAGTCACATTTAAATAAGGATTCAACAATTACTGAACATTAATTTTCTTCTAGTCCCTAATGCTATTTCTGTCGAAGGTTATAGAGACAATTTTAATGGGAGAAATACACTGTTATTTAGTTATTCTTGATTAGTCACCTTTCCATTGCCGTGATAAAAAAAAAAACCACCATGACCAAGGGAACTTATAAAAGGAAGAGTTTATTTGAGCTTAAGATTGATGGTTCCAGGGAATTAGAGTCCATCATGGTAGGAAGGCATGGTGGCAGGAGCTGGAGTAGAAAGCTGAGGTTCACATCTTCAAGTGGGCACAGGAAGCAGGGAGAGAAACTAGAGACAAGTCTTTTTGAACTCTCTAAGCCCACCCCCAGTGAAGTGTTTCCTCCAGCATGGCCACACCTTCTAAGATCTCCCAAAACAGTGCCACCAACTGAGGACAAAATGTCCAAATACTTGGAACCTATGGGGGACATTCTCATTCAAATCACCACAATAGCAGAGGAATTTAAGGGATTTTTTTTCCAAGCCTTCTCCAATGATACAATGACTTTTCATTCACATATGAAACATAGAGGATTAAATTAATGAGAAAAGACTTAGGTAGAGCTAATGGAGACTTATTCTCTCTACACTAAATACAACTCTCAGTGAGGTGACATCTCGATTAAAACATGTACCTGACTTGCAATGATTATCACATTGAAGAAAAACCTTCCATTCCTCTCTCATAATCTTATCTTCAGTTGATACATAAGATAAAACCAAAAGTTATTTTCTCATATAGAATTCTAAAGCCAAACAAAACAAAGCATACAAACTAAAATCTAGTTCTTTGAGGAGGGAGAGAGTGGTCATATTGCTTACTGCCAGGCAAATTACAAAATGAAATTGGGTCTCTTGACACCTATTATAATGTCATTTAGCCTAACAAATTGTTGTGCACTTTAAAAAAGCTATATATATATATAATATATATATATATATATATATAACTTTTTTATACACACACACACACACACACACTTTCCTGGACTACTTTTATATAGGTACTTAAGTTGGGAAAGCTCAGATTTCCAAAAGAATAACTATGGAATTGTAATTACCTCTAAAATTTCTAATCTTATGGGAGCAAAACAAAGGTATACCAGATGAACTTAGGACAAGAGTTTGAAATATTCTTAAACATGACAAAACTTCAAGACACATTTTTGAAAGAAGAACCAAAATATTAACTAATGGCAGAGAGTGACTTTGAAAGCATATTTCTTTCTAAATGTAACTTCACAATATTTTTTCTGGTGTCAGGAAGGAAGGAGACCAGTGAAGGAAGGAATGAGAATATGGGTAAATGAAACAGGAAATGAAGAAGCTCTGGATGACAAACAGTTCATCTAATAAAGAGGCAAACAAGATTATAATTCACATATTAAATTAACACAAAGTATCTGTCATCAAACATTGATTTTACATTTAAACATCAAAGGGACTTTGGTCATGAAGGAAAGTACCTAAATTGAGCCAGCAATGCAAAACCACAGACAGGAGGGAACTGACTACAGAGCCTTCTTTAAGAAAAAGCAAGAAAACATTTGAAGATAGTGAAATAAGAGGCTGCTTTGTCTTTCCATAAAGATGAGTAAGCCATGTTATTTTCAGAGAAAGTTTACACATGTCCAAAAACCCTCTGCCAGAAAGCCTGGAGCACAGGACTATGTAAACAGTGACAGCAGCATACTTACGGATGTTAGAGTGGCATGGGTGAAGTCAGAGCACAGTGAGACTTTTTTTTCTATTTTTTTTATTTTAAAAATATTTTATTAGTGTAATATAGCCAGTATGCTGAGAATTATGCATGCGCAAAGCTTGTCCCTCATCAATCTAACCTGCCCTAGGCAGGTGAGACCATACAAGCAGCGTTGCAGACCTGGGCCAATCACAAGCTGGAATGCAAACAGTACATAACCCCTAACCCTGCCTGCAATAAACGAGTCTGCCACAGCTCGCCCTCTGTCTGCGTTCACCCAACTCCCAGGGTCTGTGTCTTGACTCTGCACCTCTCACCCCCATTCCTTCGGTCGGACCCTGAAATTCCCCAGCAGGCCTGGGGGATTGTCTACATATTAGCATTGCTTTCTTTAAAAAAAAAAAAAAACACGATTACAGGGAGGCCCTGTCTCGAAAAGGCAAAAATAAATAAATAAATAAATAAATAAATAAATAAATAAATAACATGATTACATTGAAGAACTTTGTATAGATTGAATAATTTGGAAAGGGAATAAATGGCAAAATCACATTACTTCAACACTGAAAAATTTCACATTATTGTTGAACTTGGTAGTAGTTTGATGAGCAAATAATATTCAAAAATTAGAGCAAACATATAGAATTTCAAATTTATATACTAAAATACAATTCTACATTTTAGAATTAGGAGTTTGTTATAGTGTCTTCTATTTTTTTAACTTCCTAATCTGTGATTTTTATCGCTGTACGTACAATTAGGCATTTTAAATTTTCCATAGGGAATAAATGAAGGTATACTTGGGCTATAGAAGAGCAATAGAAAAATAATGGAAAATCTCTTGTACCTGGGAATGGGGGAGGTCCAACCTGAAGTGCTGGATGCCCAAAACCATGTGTGGTGTCAAGACCAGAGCTGGCTCTCAGGGGAAGTGGGAGATCTGTTCTAGAGAATCAGTTCTCCCGAAACCATAATCTGCAAATGAGAGACCTCTTCTGCTCCCAGCATAAGCCAACACAGAGGCAAAGCCACTTCTGTGCACAGTCTGGGACCTCAGGGGAGGGGGCTATGGGGAATGCAGCCATTCAGAGAAGGCTGAAATTGTTACCCAACATAAGGAAGTCTAGAGTGGTAAAAAGACTTTGAAGTATGCACATCTAGGCTTCGACTGGGACAGGGAAGTTGGCATTCCCAGTCCTGAGCTGGCATATCCACTCAGCATTGCCAGCTGTAAGAGCCTTCTCAAGAGAGCCCGACACCTTTCTCAAAAGTACAATATTCTTCCTTACACTCAAAAGTAGTGTGGTGTTGCTTGTGACTTTCCTGCTCTTTACTGCCCTTTATAATTGTACATAGTCCTTATGGCAGAATGAATTCAGCCTTTCTTCTGAAAAACATACTTATCTCTACAGCGTACGTATCTCTATAGTGAATAAAACAGAAATTCAAGTGCTATGTTTTGCAATAACTATCTGCAAATGTCCTAAATAAAAGCATAGATAATTAATTAAAGAAATAAAATTTACAGAAACATCAGTTTTGATTTTTTTTTTTTAGGACACATGTTATTCACATATTGGAGTTTACTAGAAAATACTCATGGGAAAAGGAGGCAATTTAATCTTTATTTGAACTGCTTATCAACTTGTTTGTGGTAATATAGTTAAACAGATGTTTGTTCAAAGATCACATTTGTTTTTTTATGGTAGGAAGAATGTAGGATCAGTTGTAATGCCGGATACTACAGAAAAGTAATTTTGGTGTTGTTCTCAGCATATTGTGGCCATTTACTCTATGTCAGTCACTTTTACGTCCTATCAAAAATACCAAATATAATTATCTTACAAGACAAGTTGTTTATTTTAGATAACAATCCCAGAGGTTTTGGACGATTCGCTTTATAGATGGGATACAATGAGAAGAGAAAGGAGATACTTGAGTTCCTAATATCCTTTCCAGAACATTTAGAAAATGACCTGCAGACCTCCTTCAGAAGGCATCAATACAAATCAGCTGCTCCAGATGTAGCCCTGGATCCTAGCTGATTCCTCCCTAGGAAGTGGACATACGTTGGTGATTCTTCTCACACATGATTTCATAAATTTTTGTAATCAATCATGAAATATTTCTTTCTAACATTCTAATTATCCTTGCTATGCACTTTCATATGGAAATGGAAAAGAAGTGGTTTCCACTGTATATTTGGTGTCCCCTTCTCACTGCTAAGGGGCTGCAACATGCTTGTGGATGCTACTGATCAGCAGGTCAGTATGAATGGGGAAGAGTTAGAAAGTGACTACAAAGAGCAAAGCAATCCTTTCCCCAGTGAAGAAGCACAGAGTTTGTGAGCATCCTCTCTTCTCCAGGACAGCAACTCCCTTTTTTTTTCTGTGCTGCTATTTAAAAATCAGACAGAGAAGCACATTACCAGTTGTAACTACACAAAGACAGAAAACAAGACTGGTGAGGATGGCCAGAAAGCACAAAAGCCAGCATTAATCATATCCCAGGAAAACTCTGAGCCATGACTCTTAAGGTTAGAGTCTTGGTGTATTGGAAGTCTCTGATAACTACATTTAGGACAAAAAGTGAAAACCTCAAAGACAGGGAAGAAGTTTGGCATGCCTTGTCTTCTAAAGCATGTGTGATAACATTTAATAGACAGCAATGATGTGTCTACCTTACTAATGATGAGCTTCTAAGCTTTAGGAATGTCTTATTCATCTGTCTATCCCCAGATCTTTGTAGTACTTGCATAGAGCTGAGTCTATAAAGCAGTTGTTTATTTAAGGAGAATGTTCTAAGGCCATTGGAAGAGGCATGGAATAGAAGAAATGACAAAGTGGTGGTATTTAGCGCCTGTTATGATTCTGCCTCTAGCAGAAACCAGTCAGGAGACCTTGGAAAGCCATTTAATATTTCTTAGACTCAAGATTTTTTATTGGGAAAATACAGCCATTTTTCAAGATTACTCTAAAATTCTATTACTGTGAAAATAAAAATCTATATTTTTGGAAGTTTTCTTATAGTCACTGAGTACCAGTTTGTGCTAGATTTAGCATCTTCAGAAATGGTGTATATAAAAAGTATTCCTGGGGCTGGAGAGATGGCTCAGTGGTTAAGAGCACTATCTATGCTTACAGAGGACCCGGGTTCAGTTCCTAGCACCTGCATGGCAACTAAAATATGTCCATAACTTAGTTTCAGGGGATGCCCTCTTTGACCTCTGTGCACATTGCATGACGTGGGTGCATTTCATGCATAAAGGCAATAGACTCATACACATAAATTAAAATAAAAAATAAATACATAATTAAATATTCCAAATCATGAGATTTTTTTTTATTAATTTTATTTATTTCTGTATGTGTACGAATGTATTGTCTGCATGCAAGTCTGTGCACCCGTGTCGTGCAATGCCGCGGAGGTCAGAAGTGGGCGTCGGATTCCCCTGGAACTGGAGTTCTCCTGGAATTGGAGCTTCAGACGGTTCTCGGCCGCCATGTGGGTGCTGGGGATCGAACCCGGGTCCTCTGCAAGAGCGGTCGGCGCTCTTAACCGCTAGGCCATCTCTCCAGCCCGAAATCATGAGATTTTAAACTTATGCTAGTAACACCTTAAATACTTAAAATTAACCCAAATGTTTTCTCCAGGATAAAGTCAGTTAAGTTGTAAGAAATGCTTTGTAAATCTCCCCCATATGAAAATACATGGCTGTTACCCACCGTTCCCACTGAAAAGATGTGAGGATGTTGATATTCTGCTATTGTTGTATAATTCCTGATAATGCCATTGAAAGTAAACAACTGATTGTGTCTCAAATTGATGACCTCTATTAATCTTCTAGGTGACCATCGCCTTTGTTTTTTTATTTTATTATTATTTTATAGTTTTTATTGATGCTTTGTGCATTTCATACATTTTTTCCAATTCAGTTCAGGCTTATTTCCCCTCCCTCCCCCCCACCCCACACATCCCAATCTATGCATTCTGCCATAAACTGCCTGCATCTTCTCTCATTTTTTTTTCCATTTTTTAGCTATAAGTGATAATCCATGAGTACAAGCATCCTTCATGCAAAACCTATCTGCAGGCTGTTGTGCCCAAACACCTACAGCCCCACCATCCAGTGGGGGGTGACAGGTTGTTTGTTCAATCAAGTTGATCAAATGAGTGTCCAGACTACATTGTTGTAGTTTCACCATTCACCCCAATCGCAGCCCTTACATTCTACCACGCCCCCTCTTCCGCAGGTTGTTCCCTAGGCTTAGAAAAGGGGCACAGGTGGATGAGAGGTAAAACAGTCCACTCTCTCTGGAGCTGTTGACTTGGACTCTGGTCAATTCTGGCTGTTTCCTTTCATGGGCTGACAGTTTGTCCAGGAATAACCTTTCGATCCTACTGGCCTGGCGCGTTATGGCGTCCGCCTTTGTTAAAAGAAGGAAAAATTGAATTGCAGGCATGCTGAATGCCTTTATTCTTCCAAAGATGAGGGAGTTTTGTAAAGATTAGGAATGTTTAAAGTGAATTGTATAAGTGCATATTTATTTGTTTAATTATCTGTGTAAGGCATAGCATAATGAAAATATTATAATTGTGCCACTTTTCAAAGGAACACTAAGGAGGAAATTGTAAACATCATGGATGGGGAATTATGCACACAAAGACTAATAGCTACAATAATGTTATTCAGAACTATGTTACTAATTTGCCCCTTAGGGGGTAAATTTGGAAAAAAATATGTATAAGTTTTAACCATGTGACTATCATTTAATGGGTGTTGTATTGCAAAAACCACACACACCACACTGAGCATTCAGTAATAATTACTTCGGTTTTTCTCCCAGTGGCTCCTCCAGTATCTCTAATTGCCATGTTCTCAAAAACAGCAGGTTCTTTTTGTTTTGATTTGTTTATTTGTATGTGTGTGTGTGTGTGTGTGTGTGTGTGTGTGTGTGTGTTGCCAGCACAAATAAAATGGACTTAAGGTTACAACATAGGATTATCAATTAGAAATATTTTTTTTCAAATTTCATTTCCAAAGGCTTATTCAAAGAGGAAAATAAAATAAAATAAAAATGTAGACAAAGTTTTGCCTTGACACTAAGGAATCTTAGCTGGTAGAGTCTATCAAATGTTTCATTTGGGAGTTTTTTCAAACTGTTAGGGAAACTGACTCACTTTATAGATGGAAATGTAGTTTACACTGTGTTTGGGAACCGGCTGAGCATTCTTCATTCCCAGGTATCCGTTCTTGGTTCTTCTTTTGCTGCTCTTTGCCCCATGACACTGAGGTTACACACTGCAACTTTCAGAAGGGACTGGTTTATTAAGTGACTGCCTGTTAGGCCAGCGGGAAGACACCAGTGATCTGGGGATTGACACTGTAAACTTCCCAGCCTGGGCTGTACTGAAGGTGTAGAGCTGCTTTCCTAACTCCACCTCTCATTGCACTTTGGTGACTCTATACTTCTGTCATTTCTAGTCCAAGGGAGCTGTATTTAACTTTTGTTTGTTTCTGGGAGCCTAGTTACCTTCATTTTTCCCTGACTTGTCTGCACTTTTGCAGTGCTATTATCATAGAAACATGTTTATTTAAACCATCTGGAGATAATTCTATCTTCTTCCAAGACACTAACTAAAAGTCTTAAATACTTAAGATAATAAGTATATACTATTTATCATGTTTAATTATAGCTTAACTATTACAGTTAAATGTGTTATGTCATTTTGTGGCAATGTCCTTGAGTGAACACTATGGTGCCCTGCTCAAGAAAGTAAAGTAAAAGATTTAACTAGAGATTTATCTTGGTCCTCTGTCAACTTGTGGAAAAACTCTGAAATGTCATTTCAAGTCACCATAAGGTTGACTGATGCCCAGTTTGTTACACCATTATGGGCCTCTTTATACCTCTGCCTAACTTTACAGCACTCAGTAACTCTTCTGATTATACCAACCTCTGAATCTATCTAAGAAATTCAACCCAAGTCATGCAGTGGCTAGGGTCAACTTAGACTCAGACTATTGAAGGAATACAGTTAAAAGCCCCAAATGTGTAAATAATTAAACCATGACTATTAGATTCAAGTTCTCTTATAGTCTCTCCTGAAAAAAATTGTATAATCAGTGGCACAACTCTCACTGAGAGTAGAAAGGACTTGTTATATCTTCTACCATTTTATATTGGGCAAGGCACAAAGAAAGATTTTAGTCTCTAAGAAATTGTGTCCTGGATTCTGGTCAATTCTGGCTGTTTCCTTTCATGGGCTGACAGTCTGTCCAGGAATAACCTTTCGATCCTACTAATGAAGCACAAGCAATTAGATATATAGGTACTTAAACAGCATTAATAGTTATGGTAGGTTACTTTGGTATAGACACATATGTTTAGATGATATGTTGATCCACGAACTACATTTTTTCCTGTTAAATATGACAGGGTCTTACTGTGGCTTATGACATCTCCTAACCTGTAGAGGATGTAAGCTTGTGGCATCAGCCATGGGTCATTCCTCCAAGGAGAGAGCCAATAGCCAATTAGATTTGGGAATCCAAGACAACAGCTCCAGAGAGAGGGGACTGTTCTGCTTCTCATCCACCTGTGCCCCTTTTCTAAGCCCAGGGAATAATCTGCGGAAGAGGGGGCATGGTAGAATGTAAGGGCTGCGATTGGGGTGAATGGTGAAACTACAACAATGTAGTCTGGACCCTCATTTGATTAATCTGTTTGAACATACAACCCCTCACTCCCCTCTGGAAGGTGGGGCTGTGGGTGTTTGGGCACAACAGCCTGCAAATTGGTTTTACATGAAGGATGCTTGTACTCATGGATTATCACTTATAGCTAAAAAATGGGAAAAAAAACTGAGAGAGATATGCAGGACAGTCATGGCAGAATGCATGATCTCGGTTGGGGTGGAGGTGGGGGGGAAGGGAAGGGGAGATATGCCTGAACTGAATTGGAAAATGATGTATGAAATGCACAAAGCATCAATAAAAATAATGTTAAAAAAAAAAAAAGAAATTGTGTCCAAACAACAGGAATTATGTGGCTTTGTGTTGACTCATTTAGGAGAATTGTATCCCCAGTCAATCCTCCTGATTGGTACTCTTTCTCCCTCCTATCCATGATGGGGCCATCCTTCCCTGCCATCCTGAATTTTAGCTCATGAAACCCAATTAAAGAATATTCTCACCTGCGGCAGCTGATGGATTATACATTGGAAGAGTGAAAATGTAAATCTTTAAAGAGAGAATAGTAATCAAAAGTAATCCCTAAGGGAAACAGAGACTTACTAAGGCAAGAGCTAGTAAGAATGGACTGGGGAGACAGGAGAGCCACGAGTAAAGAATTCTGGGCATCTGATACAAGTCTTGGGCTTTGGAGCTTCATCTAGAAATGTGGTAAGAGGATGAATAGGGCAAAAAAACAGAAACTACAAATTAAAATGCAATTTTCATCATCAAAATCCTTCTCCTGCTGATTCTTGGTGCAAAAGTTATTAGTATGCTAATCACTGCTGTCTTGTTATACCCAGGAAGACTCAGAGGCACTACATATTAAATGGGGTCTTCAGACCAGCTACTGCAGACAGCTCGAGTGGGTAAAAAGCCTAAGCCTTTGGAAAGTGAGGAAGGAAGAATGAGGGACACATTTTCCCTAAGTCTATGTCAATAGAATCGGGTCATGGAAGAATGATAGCACAATATGCACGAATGATAACTGGTTCTCTGAGGCTGCATTTAAATGAATAATCCCACTAACAATGATCAATACTAATTTTATAGCTTCTTCATAAGATCAAACTTCCTTATCTCCCAGTGGCTTCTTCCCACACAGAGTAGTAGGAAATAAAATTAAGAGGATAAAAATGACCATAATTAATAATTGAAATAATTCTAAATGATCGATCAATTTTCTTCAGAGATATATGTTTGAATATCATAGCTAAAAACCTTACATTACTTTCTGTTCCAGTGCTTGGAGCTAGCAATAGAATAAAGTGAATTTCTTTGTAATAATGATAGTCTTACTGAAACTACTTAGTATAAACAAAAGATAAAAATTGCTCAATAATGCAATGTGTTTATTTACCTCCCATTCTACTAGGCAGACTCTAGCTAAATAAAAAAAAAGTAATTTAAGGTTAGTCTTTCATGGAAATGTTCTTTTAATGAAAAACAAAACATTTTAACTAATACCAATTTTAAACAGATATAGAATTAAGAATCCTCTTTGAATTGGGGCTGATAAATTTGGGCTGAGTGTCATACTTGTCCAAATAGATTTTTACAAAAAAAATTTGCGTCTGCAGGAGGCTGTATCTAGTGAAACAGACCCCACGAGCAATGGTGATTCAGGAACATTAATAGAGTTACTCACAAAGCAGTCTTAATGAACTGTAACTAACTGTAATAACCATTCTGCAAGGTGGTTTCTGCCCAATTTAACCACATCCATGTAGGTAATACTTTTAGACAAGGGTGACCTTGGAGTCTCTTTCAATTTAGAAATCCTTAATACTCATCAAACACTTTAATTTCCTGATGCTATATGTGGCTTGCCATGTTTGTGCCCTGCATCTCCATGAGGAATGTGAAATTTGGGTTCTGCTATTTTCTGAGGTCATTGACAGGACTAAGGTGGTCTTATCACGGAAAGCCCATTCCTGCCATAGATAAGGGAGAGGGAATAGAGACCTGAATTTTTAGGTAGTCCAGGATTTCCATGTATATATGTGTATACATGCCATGTGTAATTCCCTCCCTTTACATGGGAATGAGACCTGCGGATTGATGATCTATTCTTTCCTTTAAGTTTGCTACATGGCAAAATGGGGACAGTCACTATTCTGGGACTTAGAGAACCAAGCCAGCATGTTGCAAAGCTGACCCCATGCCTGGTAATAGTAGGCAGCCTCTAGTCACAGATGGCCTCAGTTATATGACCAAAAGGAACTGAATCCTGACAATAACCACATAAATATGGAAGAGAACATTAATGGTCCTAAAGAAACAGAGGACAGGGGAAATGATTCAGTCAGCAAAGCCCTTGCCTTCTAAGCTTGAGGACCTGAGTATGAATCCCAGAACCCAGTAAAAATGTCGGTGCTGCTATCCAGCACTGGAGAGGCAGAGACATACCCTGAGAGACCTTCTCTCAGAAAATAATGTGTATGGTGACTATGGAGGAATGATATTTGAGGTTGTCCTCTATCCTCCACTCATCTGGAGGAAATGCACCCACACACACACACACACACACACACACACACACACACACATGCATATGACACATGCATACATAATAATTTGTAAAAAAAAAAAAAAAAAAAAAGACAGAAATGCAACCAAACTAGTAATTCAGTTTTAATTTTGTGAGGACCCGAGAGGCAAACTTAGTTGACATTCCATCTTCACAAAAGGAAGAGAACAAAATAAGTACTGTTTTAAGTTGTTGTTTCTATTGACTTATTACACAGCAATGGGAAAAATTAGGGGAGGAAAGAATGATAAAGATGGAGAAATTATTGTGATATTGGATAATGCCAGTGACTTTCCTGTGTGTCATTTACCTGGATTTTCTCAAAGTTGCTTTGAATGGGTCTGACAGCAATGATGGAGGCAGCATCACACTAGTGACTGAGGGAATGGGCCTGGTGTCAAGAGGAACAATTTGAAGTACCGTTCTGCCACTTAATCACTACTTGAATTCAAATATGGGAACTAATTTCTTTTACCTTAACTCCTTCATTTTTAAAGTAGATGTAATAGTTCTGAAAGTTGTCAAAGTAATTAAGCAACCTAACCATAGGAAGTGTCAAGATGGACAATCAGTAGGCATTCAGTAGAGGGCAGCTGCTTTTATTCTCAATAAAATACACAGTCCTGCTGTGTATACAGGGGCCATCTCTCCAACATTAGCCCAACAGTTTCCCTGGAGAAACATAACTTCGAATCAGATGCTTGAATAAAATGCATGTCATGTAATAGAAAGTCCAGTAAATGGTTTTGGGTGCTGGATGTCCCAGGCACCACGTCATCATGGTGTGCCACTCCAATCTCCTCCTATCATCTCCTCTCTGTTAGATGCACCCATTTTCAGATGTCTGTAATGGTTTCCAAATAAATAATGCACTCCTTTCCCAAAACACTTCCAAATATCTTTAGTGTCTTGGTGGTGGTTGTTTTGACTGAAATATACGCATAGCATGGAACACAGGATGGGTTTCTCTAATTAAATCACACCAAGTCCTTCATTAGAAATGAGAATGGGGTTCACACATGAGAATGGGAGCATAATGGTTTCTCTCAGAAAATCAAGGTGCTTGCTCTTGGATGAGTTTTATTTCCCCCAAACTTTATGTTTATACTAGTCTCTAATACATGTGAATGTGGCCTTATTGGAGAACAGTTTTTGTGTATACAATCAAGTTAATATGAGATCATTAGGGTAGACTTTAGTTAATTTGAAAAGGATTGAGTCCTTATATACAAAAGGAAATTTATCCAGGTGTGGTGGTGTACACTTTTAATCCCAGCACTTGGGAGGCAGCGGCAGAGGCAGGCAGATCTCTGTGAGCTCAATGCCAGCTTGGTCTACAGAGTGAGCTCCAGGCCAGGTGGGACTAAAGGGAGACCCTTTCTCAAAAAAATACAAAAAAAAGGAAATTTGGACACAAACATTCAGAGAACATAGTCATGGTAAAATATAGCCAGAGACATGTTGTTTGTCCAAGTTAAAGAACACCCAGGATTTCTGGAAAACAGAAGATAGAAGTGGAAAAAATAAAGGTCTCTTTCCTACAAGCTGCAGAGGAAACATGGCCCTGCTGACACCTTAATTTCAGACTTCTATTCTCCAGAACTGTGAGACAATAAATTCTTGTTGTGTTAAGCCATTCGATTTGTGGTACTTTGTTATGGCAGCCCCAGGAAACTAGTACATCACTGTTGTGAGGTTTCAGAGAAACTGGATGTTAGGAAGACAACAGATACTCATCTTATAATCTTTCAAAGATGAAAATTATAGGTTTATGAAAATTAAATTAGTCAGTGAACACTTTGTACTTTGTGGCATTTCACTGCTAATCATAGACTCTCTTCACCAGTCCCTTGTGACACTTCTTTAAGCTTAGGGCCATTAAGAGCTCAACATGAAGTAAACAATTTAGCTTCCATTCTCATCCAAGAAAATACAAGATACCAAAGGGATAGATGCATAAACACATGGAATTAAATAAGAAATATCTCCCCAGGACAGGGTCAAACAACCATGGGCTTTGAAAAAAAAATTTGAAAACCAAGGTCTACATTGCTGTGTTCCCAATAAGCATGATTAATAATCAACATCTCAAAGAAACCTAAGTTTCATGACACTGGTACATAGACATCACAGTTCTACTTCCTTTCAATATGGAGCATTTAATGTGGTAATGTGTATATTCTATTAGAGAAACAAAAATAAACAAGCAAAAAAGCTGGATTTGCTGTGACTACCTACTCATCCTTGGTTCTTTAACTTCAAGACTATGTGGTAGTTATTTGTTCCTATTTTACAAATGAAACATGGTCAAAATCAGGAAGTAATGCAAAAAAATCCCAGTCTACACTCCTGTCTCAATCACTGGCATTTGAGCAGTGAGGCACAGTAAGGTCTGAATTATTACAGCTGGTCTACCACATATGCTCTATTAACCCAGAGCACCTTATACATCTGACCTTATGTCTGTAGACTTTGGGGAGGAATTCCACTTTGTACAGACAAAACAGAATGCTATGCTTTGCTTCCCATAGAATGTCCAAGAAGGGTGCCCCTGCCTCCTTTTTGAGAACCATCTCTCAGAGGAAGAGAAAATCTTCTATTGCCAAGAGACCTCCTGATTACATGGACAAAGTCAGTGTTTCCTCCTGGGCTTTTGTCCTGAAATAAGGTGGAGACTCACCAAAGCCTTAAATAAGAAAATGGCAGGTTGGCTAGGCCACCTGACCTATGCCACTATGACTCATCTTAAGTACTTCATTTCACAACAGGGCAGTCTACAAGATCTTAGTGCTCTTTAAACACTATAGATTTCTTCTATAAAACACAACCATACTAATTCTACTGGTATCCATTTTCGGATAGCTATTGCTCTTGTTTAAAAGTGCTGGGCCAAACCTAAAGCAACCTCTAAATACATTACCAGTCATATTAGAAGAAAGATTTCATGCATTCTCTTACATTTCTTTAACCTTCTTGAACTAAAAGCACTTTAAGTTTTGAAAGAAACAAGACTGAATTTCTGCTGCCCTACACTCTGCTTAATGCCTTGCTCAGCCCACAAATACCTCTCCGCCTTTTTAGTAGTTTGGCCCAAGTCCTATCTTCTCTAGGAAGCTTTCCCTAACTTTCATTTTACACAGTCAGTAATAAAATGTTTATATTATGAAAGTTTCCCATGTTTCCATCTCTGTACTTCATATATAAATAAATGGACAGATAAGTATGTAGATCCATAGATAATATGCTAAACATATAAAAATATGATCTTATTTAATCTTCACAACTACCCATTGAAGTAGATAGCATAATTAACTCATAGATCTGAAAATTAAATTACAAAGAAACTAGGTCATTTATCCAAAGTAGACACAGATTCAAACTCAAATCTGTCTAAAATAAAAGTCTGAGCTTGCTTCAACTGTATCTATAAACACTGAGGTTACAGGAACTTCTTTGAATATCATCAGTTACATAGTGACTTCCTCTATATAAGCCTTGGTCTCCATCCAAACCTAATGTTATGATAGCGACCTCATATGAAGTGCAAGGTTGAATCCATGCCACAAATGACTATTTGATTTAGAAGTACACTATGTTTTTTATCATTTACATTATCATTATTAAAATATTCAAAAACATGAGATTGAATTCATATATTCTACCTTCAACATTGTTTATCAAACATTTATATTTGTACTTTATAGTTTTTGAGCACTTATGAATTCAAATGTTAGTCAAGGGCAGATTTTGGTTTTAAAAGAATTCAATTTAGTAAGAAAGATTAGACCTGGGGCTGGAGAGATGGCTCAATGGTTAAGAACATTGAGTGCTCTTGCAGAGGTCCTAGGTTAAGTTCTCTGAATATGGCAGCTAACAACCATCTGTAATACCAGTTCCAGGAATGTCCTCCTCTGGCCACCACAGGCATTGCTCACACAATTCATGCAGGCAAAACACTCACAGGCACACACACAAATAAAAGAAAATAAATAAATAAGAGAGAAAGATTCGACATGGGGATAAAGAGATGGCACAGCAGTTAACAGCAAATACTGGTCTTGCAGAAGACCCACGTTCAATTCCTAGTACCTATATTGAATGGCTCACAACTGCCTATAATTTCAGTTCTAGGGGATCTGACACCCCCTTCTGATATTTGTGAGTACTACATGTAACTGGTATACATACCTCCACTTAGGGACATACATATGCACATAAAATAGGTAAGTCTTTCAAAATGGAAATATTAGACCTGTAAAATAAATGAAGATTGTTGTAAGGTAATTTCCTAATCTGGCTTCTGCTTCACACACCATACCTGCAGTAGCATCTCCCTTTACACATGTAAGGAAAGACCCTCCACCTAGTCACTGTTGGGCCCCTTACTAACAGATTTCCAGGTGGCAGGCTCTTCCACCTTGGAATAGGAGCTCACATAAATGGGGTACTGGTGGCCGTGCAGGCTTGAAACCACCCCATCCTCAGAAAGTTGTAAGAGACCCCCACATGTACTTTTGCCACATGGGACCCCGATTTCCTCTTCAGAGCTTCCATCAAACTGTCTGTCTAGAAGGAGGCTTGAACTCTCCTGAGAGTGCCTGCCATACAGTTGCCTCTCTGCACGGTGTTAAAAACACTTTTAATGAACTCCATACCTCCAGCAATCCGTCTCAGTGTCCCTCTTTAACAACTGTCCTTTTCAAAGGTTAGTTACATGTGTCCCACAGATGCTCTTTCACTGATAATGGGAAGAATGTGGACCAGCAACATTGGCAGTGGAATTCCAGTAAAAAGCACAATCTGAGTCAAACACAGAGGCAGCAAAGAAGGCTGTGTGCAAAGAATAGTGATTTCCAGGGTAGAGGAAGTGGCAAGAGAAAAGAAAACTGAGCAAAAAGCTTCAGAAGAGAGATGATTAGGGAACGGAAGGGAATAACTGTTCTTGATTATGAGAGAGGTCATTAGTACACTATGTTTATGCATCTCCAATCAGAAACTAATGCCTCTTTAACTTAAATTTCAAGTAAGATTAATACTTGAATGTTTTATGATCTTTCCATTAGCATTGTTAAATCACCAGTTCTGAAAGAACCAGCCACCACTGTGAATGCTGAGTCACAGTTGATCATTCTTCCACAGTTATTCGTTTATGCACGTATGGGAAAATTTATCTCAGCTTGTCTTTTATTTACAATCCTCTGTGTGTATGGCGATCAACTTCTATAAGGCAGGAAACATAATTTGGAAGACATTGTCTAAAAGTAAATAGAAGTGATAAATACTCATTAAAAACTCAGAAGTCATTTCTAACTGTTATTATTAGTATCTTATAGCTCATTAATCTGTTCAACAAGCATTGATTATTGCTATTTATATTAAAACTAAGCCATAGGGATGTAGAAATTAACAAAACAGTCCTGAGCTTGGCCTGCTGGGGAAGACTTATAATTTGAGCACTCAGAAGACTAAGGCAGGTGGGGCTATGAAACTCTATCTCAAAGAGAAAGTAATGAAAGTAAAATAAAGCACAGTCTTTGTCCTGAAGATACTGGCAGTGAAGAATAAGTAAACCATTAATTATAACACAGACTTGCAAATGTGAGAGTGACATAGTTAAGAAGCCTCCCAACTCAGCAGGGAACAAACTCTTAGAAACAACACAAGAAAACTATATCAAAAATCATTGTACAATATACTGTAAGTAATCTATGTTTCCAATTACTCTATAATTTCCAATTGAAGCAAATTATTTTCTCCATTCATACCTGATTTACCTAAGTCCCTTATCTTTGAAAAGCAAGCACATCCTCTCATTTGATTGTATATCCTTAGGGTTTTAAAGTCAGACAGACCCTGGCTTTTATTTTTTCAGCTTTTCAGCTTACTGAACTATTAGAAACTGAATTTATTGCCCACACAATATAAATGCCTTTCTTTCAATGTGGTATGAAGATTAAGTACTATTGTTCATAGGAAGGATCTAAGGAAGCTCATTTGTCCTTTTCCATCTCAAACCTTGGCTGACTTCCCTAATCACTCACTTAGCCCAGCAATACACACCTGAATCCACCTCAGTTTCTCAAGAACATCTTAAAGACTGGTTTCTGTAGTGGCAGGGTTAACAGTGGCAAGTGTAAAGAAAAGAGAGAGAAAAAAATCCTTGTCCTCTAATGAGAAATATTTGTGCCACACACCAAACCCCCTTTTAGTAATACCATCCTGATTCAAAAATTTTATAGGTTGCATTTATATAAATCTTATTTTTTAAAAGTTTTTGATAACTATATTCAGTAGAAATGACCCCACCATGTCAAAAGGACGATGGCCCCCAACCTGAGGTATAGTGGTTGTCCTTCAGAAACCCTGGTCGTCTGAGACTTTCAGGCTGCCTCCTCTTGTGCCTGAAGTTTGGCATGAGTGGCCACTGGCACTTCCTTCAACACCTGGCCACATTCTTCCATAAAAGGAAATTCCATTTTTATAGCCCTCTCATGTATTTCCCATATCACTCCAGGTCTAGTTAGCATCCTATGATGATTCAATACTGATGCTGCCCGCTGATTACTTGATACATTCTTTTCTTCCTTCCACTCTATAACCTAAGAAGCCTACTTTATGGCTTATTGTAAAAATTCAATCATTAAATCTGGGTTTTTATCTATTTCCTGTATCCATAAAGAATAGCATTATTGAAAATGATGAATGATTCAGGAAAAATGGCCTTTCTGTGACTCTTTACTGCTTTGCTAGTTATGAAACCATAATACCTATCTTCTC
The DNA here is from genome assembly GCA_009823505.1 of Rhizomys pruinosus. Lineage (NCBI taxonomy): Eukaryota > Metazoa > Chordata > Mammalia > Rodentia > Spalacidae > Rhizomys > Rhizomys pruinosus. The sequence continues at coordinate 2,522,278 of VZQC01011911.1, read as the reverse complement.
CATTCCTCCTTCTTTCATAAGCTTCTCTTCCTCCATCTACTCCATTGGTGACTCCATTGATGACTCCATTGATGACTGAGGAAATCCCTCAGTGTGAGAGTTTCTCAGATCCACATTATCTCTAACACGACACTCTTCTCTGCATTTCTGGTCTCTGTTACTGGATCTCTCATAAGCATCTTAAACTGAACACATGGAAACATGACTGATTTTCTCAGATGTGTCTCATATTCCCTCCCTCTTTACTTTGGATGGGGCCATCATCATGAACCTGACATTCTGAGTGAAAGCCTGCCCATAAACTTTGCCTTTCACATTTCTTTCATCAGCCACCTGAAATCTGTCACCAAATCATGCTTTACTTAGTTAACAGCTAGTACATTATTTCTCCCCAGTCTTTACTGCTGCTGTGCCTATTATTCCAATGACCTCCATGTAATAGAAATCTGATAATCGTATCCTGCTTTAGCTTTCTTGCAGTTTTCCTTATTTCCAACAGGATAAATTTCAAGTTCCTCAGATCTTGGCTACCTAGAATTTCTTGCCAAGCTTGTGCTTTGGTGCATGCTGTTCAATCAGTTGGGCTTCCTCCTAGTCATCTTAAATGAGCCTATAATAAATCTCCACTTCCACACTTTCCAAGACCCAAAACATAAGCAAAATTGACCATTTAACCATGCCATGATACTTTCTTTTAGCACTCATCAATGATTATGTTCATTTATTTTAGAAGATGCCTTTAACATCCTATATTATCTTTAGGGAAAAGACAATTTCCCCTTTATACATGTAAGTTATTGAATAAATTAACTCACTATGTAATAGTAATTTTCTGGGAATATTAAATTTCTTCTTAGAAGATGAATTTTACTTTGATATAAAAATAATACTGGTACAGTAGTAATGGCAAAATAATGACCTTTTAAAGAGGTTCATTCTCTAATCAGTATATTTTATTTTATTTTATTTTATTTTGGTCTTTTTGAGATAGGGTCTCCCTTTAGTCCCAGCTGGACTGGAGCTCACTATGTAGACCAGGGTGGCCTTGAACTCACAGAGATCCACAGTCCTCTGCCTCCCAAGTGCTGGGATTAAAGATGTGCACCACCACACTCGGCTCCTAATCAGCAGATTTTATGAATACTCTGTGTTATGGGAAAAGAAAAGCATGACTGAAGTTGAATTCGGAAAGCTGATCTGGATGACACTTTCTTTATACCTTAATTATTTTAAGAGAGAGAAAGACTGTCTTGGGATGTCAGTCTTAATCTAATAAAAAGAAGTCTTAATGGTATAATCTAGAGGATTAGAAAAGGTCTGTGACAAGGAACTGGCCTTCCATTGATTGTTTGGGAAAGAGGGTCACAAACCAAGGAATAGAGGCATCCTGTAGAAGGTGGGCTTCAAGTTGATAGTTACAAAGACATTAGTTCCCCCAAACATAAATAAATAGCATATGCTCTCTCAGAGCATCCAACAGGAAAGAGTAGACCTAAATACAAGTAGAGCCTGTCCTAGATTATATAAAAAGATTTTATTGTCATTTGTTTCTATTTTATTGGTGTAAATTCATTGTCCACAGTGCTAGTCTCACAAATTCATACAATTTATTTCAAGTAAATAGTGTATTTTTTTAACATACTTGCTCATACCCTCCCCATTCTCCACAGACCTCTTTCCCCATACTGGTTTTCTAGGATTATTTTATTTAATATAATCATAATACATTATATCCACTTTCTGACAAACAGTATTGTTTCATTCTTCTGTCTGTGTACGTGTGTGTGTGTGTGTGTGTGTGTGTGTGTGTGTTTACATTTGTGTGTGAATGGATGTGGACCTTACACTTGAGGTTAGAAGACAGGCTTGAAGGTCAGTTCTTGCCCTCACCTTGTTTGAAACAGGGTCTCTCATTGTTGACTGATGCATCTGCCAGGCTAGCTAGGCCATGAGTTTCTAGGTAATCTTCCATGTCAGTCTTTCTGCTCAGGTAGGAACACTGGGTTTACAAAAGCACGTCTGCATCCAGCTTTATGTGGTCTCAAAAAGACCTGAACTCAGTTCTTCATATTTGCCTGCTAAGCCCTTTACCATTGAGCCATTTGCCTAGTCTTCATTCTTCTCTTTGGATGAATAAAATTCTACTACATATTTATGTCTACAGATATAGAGATCACAGTTTCATTATCAACTCATATGTTTGTGGCTACCTCGGCTGATTCTGTAACTGGGCTATTGTGAACAGTGCTACAAGAAGTAAGAATGTACAAGTAGCTCTGTGGGATATTGACTTAGATTCTTTGGGGTATATAACCAATGGTGGTATAGCTGGGTTATATAGTAGTTCTTTTTTTAGTTTTGTGAGGAACCTCCATATGAACTTATGTAGTGGCTTCATTAGTTACATTCCTACCAACAGTGTATAAGAGGTCCCTTCTCCTAGCATCCTTAGCAGCACACCTTATTTGTTTCCTTTATGCTATCCATTGTGACTAGGGGGAGGCGGAACCTCAATGTACTTTTCATTTGCATATCCCTAATGCCTAAGCATGTTGAGTAATTATTTCATAAATTTATTGGCCATTTGTACTTTATCTTTTGATAGCTGTTAATTTCATTAGCCAATCTATTGATTGATTTCTTGGGGGGGGGGTGTTGATATTTATGTTTTAGAGAGCTTGTATATCCTAGATATTACTCTATAGTTAGACAAATAGCAAATAGTTCTTCTCATCCAGTTGTTTCTTGTTTTCTTTTTTGCTGTGCATAAGCTTTTTAATTTTATGTGATACAACTTGTCAACCAATTCTTGGCTTTGTTTCCTGAGGCTTTCAGAAAGATTTTTCCCTGTACCTGTATCTAAATTAATTTCCTCTAAGACTTTCAGAGTTTCAAGTGGTTTGGTTTGGTTTGGTTTGGTTTGGTTTGGTTTGGTTTGATTTGGTTTGGTTTATTTGAGACAGGACTTTCTTTAGCCACAACTGGCCTGGAATTCTCTGTGTAGATCAGGCTGGCCTCAATCTCAGAGATCCACCTGCCTCTGGCCTCGAATGCTAAGATTAAAAGTGTACACCATCACACCTGGATCAAGTAATATATTGAAATATTTGATTCATTTTAAAATGATTTCTAAAATGTTTAATTTATTTTATGTGAATGTGTATTTCGCATGCATATATGCAAGCATGCAAGTTATTTTATGTGAATGAGTATTTCACATGCATACATACATGCATGCAAGTGCGCCATGTGAATACAATGCATGTGGAGGACACAAGAGGGCATTCAATCCACTGGAATTGGATCTACAGATGGATTTTAGCAACCATATGGGTGCTGTAAGCCTCTAACCCTGGTCCTCTGCTAGAGAGCATTCCCTATTAAATGTACTACAAGTTCTCAAATCAGCAATCAAGCCAAGGTTTTCAACAGAGTTTAAATTTTTATTAAATGATGTTTAATTCCTTTCTGTAATCAATTTCTTGGTTTGTTTATTTAGTTTTAGCTTCATATTGTTTTAACAGGATCTCACTGTGTAGCTCAGGCTGTCCTCAAATTCACAATCCTTTGCCTCAGTCATTTGAGTGCTGAGATTACAGATGTGAACAACCACATTTGATTCTATAATCATTTTTATTTCTTTTGATTAGGATATTTCTATTTGACTAATATAATGCATTTGGTCAGTGTATGAGTTAAGTTAAAATTAAGCTGGCAAATGTTTCTTCTCTTTAACCCCTTACAGTGACAAAACATACAAGTTTGACAACTACTATATATATATATACATATATCTATATATACATATATATGTTATATGAAAGTTCTATGATTTGCTAGATATTTGTTCAGCAAAAAAATACTTTTTAGCTACTTTCAAAGTGTTAGGACAAAAGCCCATAAAGTTGATATTACTTTGTAAAATCTTTGTCTAGAGGAGCTGAAAAGAAGAAAGATAGAAAGCAGAGAAGAGATGAGAAATTGCCTTTAGAATGGAATGACTTGTTTTTATAGAAGTATATCTCTTCCTGGAAATGCTATAAAGATGCACCTTTTCCTCTACTAGGGCTATATTGCCCCAATCAAGAATTCAACATCTCTGTTCGCTTTTAAATCTCCACCAGCATTTCAAAAAAAATCAATATGGTTTAGTAATAATTCATTATCCTCTCTGTGATGCCTTTGCTGGCCACTTAGAGCAGACATATCTTGCTGGCTAGGGTCTTTAGAAAGAATATAAAACAATACAACAGGAATCACAAATACAGAGCTCTCCAAAGCATGCTTATTCTGCCATAAAGTATCAAGGTATGAGCCAGGTACATTTAGCAAATTTGGTTTGAGGAAAATCAATGTCTAGCCCAGGAAAAGCTACTGGACATTTATCTCGTGGATCGGGGTCCCTTGTAAGAATAAGCTACATGTTCTAAAGAATCATGCATCCTCATTGATCTAATGCAATGGAACCCAACTATGTTCACTGCCCCTTGGAAGCCAAGAGAAATCTTTCATCACATGCCAAGTGATTTCAGTAATATTAGTAAAAAATAAAATATCATTTAGAAGTTGTTCTTGGAATAGTTAGTTCTAGGTCATCATATACAAGTATTTAATTAAACGCCTATTTGGGTGTTGATATGAAGTTATTTTGCAACTGCAGTTAATTCCATAATCAGTAGATTTTAACTAAAAGAGATGACCTCCATAATATGTACAGTCCTCATATAATCATAAGGAAAGACCTAAGAGCAAAACTCCATTTTCCTAAAGAAGGAGAAATTCTACCTTAGGGCCACATCAGCTCCTGCTCAAAAGTTTCCAGCTAGCCCAGTGGCCCTACAGTTTGGGATCTGCCAGCCCCAAGAAAAATGTGAGCCATATGTGAATAAGTAATATTTCAGGGATTGGAGATACAACTCAATGGTAGAGAGCTTATTTACCATGCATAGAGCCCTAGATTCAATCATTTGCCCTGCAAGAAGTATATGAATTGATTAAAATGACTAAATAAATACACTTCGGTTTCTACTGAGGAACTCCAATTGATGCAGTACAATTTTTCTAAGTATACACATGCCATTTGAATTTCAATATATAAGTTAACTGAAAATATATGACTAGTACAAGTTAATAGTATCTGTCATTATGTAATTTTATAATCAATTAATGAAAGTTAACATAAAATTAATGCCAGGTAAACTCTGCCAAAAGCTTTTGGGATTAATCAAAGACTCTTTTACTAAAGAAATTTGAAAAAATTTAAAAGTGCAAGACAACTACTGAGTTTGGACATTAAATTTCACCCACTCTATAGAGTTATAAAATAAACCCTAAGCATGAATACTGAGAAGTGAAGAAAAAAGATACTCTTGGGTTACAGAGTTCAAAATCACAGTTTCCATCTAAGCACCTGGCAGGCTGGGGGTGGTATGAGCAGCCTTCAGACCTAACAGCCTTTTGTAATTGCATAGGGTTTATCATAGCATTTCTTTTTTTTTTAATTTAATTTTTATTGATGGTTTGTGCATTTCGTACATCATTTTCCAATTCAGATCAGGCATATTTCCCTTTCCCTTCCCCCCCACCCCCACCCCATCCCAAATCATGTATTCTGCCATAACTGTCCTGCATCTTTCAGGTTTATTTTTTTTCATTTTTTAGCTATAAGTGATAATCCATGAGTATAAGCATCCTTCGTGCAAAACCAATCTATAGACTGTTGTGCCCAAACCCCCACAGTCCCACCATTCAGTGGAGGTTGACAGGTTGTTTGTTCAATCAAGTTGATCAAATGAGTGTCCAGACTACATCGCTGTAGTTTCACCGTTCACCCCAATCGCAGCCTTTACATTCTACCACGCCCCCTCTTCCGCAGATTGTTCCCTAGGCTTAGAAAAGGGGCACAGGTGGATGAGAAGTAAAACTGTCCTCTCTCTCTGGAGCTGTTGACTTGGATTCTGGTCAATTCTGGCTGTTTCCTTTCATGGGCTGACAGTTTGTTCAGGAGTAACCTTTCGATCCTACTAATGAAGCACAAGCAATTAGATATATAGGTATTTAAGCAGCACTAATAGTTATGGTAGGTTACTTTGGCATAGACACATATGTTTGGATGATATATTAATCCATGAATTACAATTTTACCCCCTGATAAATATGACAGGGTCTTACTGTGGCTTATAACATCTCCTAACCTGTAGAGGATGTAGGCTTGTGGCATCAGCCATGGGTTATTCCTCCAAGGAGAGAGCCAATAGCCAATTAGATTGGGATATACAGGCACGTGGCTGCCTCTGCTGCACAGTATTTCCAGGCAGGTGAGGTGTAGCTGGTGCTGACGGTGGAGTCTTGCTTGACTTAGGGAGACCCGTATTTGTTTTATTGGTTTAGTGGCCTTTGGTAACACTCTCTGGCATTCCAGAGGCCATCTGTACACTTGCATTTGATAGGAATATCATAGCATTTCAAATCTATCCATATTCTCTTAGAATATCTAAAGGGTAGAGACTATCATTCTCACTGGAAACAGTAACAATAGTAACTACCACATCTTAAACACACCGTATATGCCATGAACTCTACAGATTATCACATGTAAACGGGCTATCATCAAAATCCTGAAAAATGGGAATTAGTTGCACTAACTTCTTTTTTACATAAGAAGCTGCCCAAAGTGTCGTAGTTTGATACTTACTATAGAGAATTCTTCGTCCTTTGTAGGCACTCACTGAATATTTGGGCAGTGAATAACACAGGCACTCAAAAGAGAATTTTACACAAACCATTACTTAACACATGAGAAAAGTAAAGTCAAGACAAACTTACTGACTGTCCCCACTGCACAGAAAGTAAAGAGCAGAGTAAGAACCAAATGTTCAATGTGATATATCTGTCCCCATTGAGCTTATGAGTATTCAAATTCAGAGAAAACTCAGGATAGCGATAAAATTACTTGAGTTTAAACTTTCAGTAATGCTATAAATAAAAAGTCTAGTCAGTAGAACTCCTAATATCACCCAAAATATGAAGTATCTTTTCACGTGCCTTATAAAAGGTCTTTAAGCTATGAGCTGGATGGAGCCTCTTCAGGAGCCTGTCAATCCATTACCAATTTTCTTTCTCTGCTCATTTTGTGTGTGTGTGTGTGTGTATGTGTGGTCTACATACGTGTGTGTATGCATGTTCATGCATCAGTGAACATATGTGCATGTGACAACCAGAGTTTGATGTCTGGTGTCTTCCTGAATAAATCTCTACTTTGTTTTCTGAGTCAGGGTCTTGCACTAAACCTGGAGCTTGCTAATCCTGCTACTTACTCCAGTTAGGCAGTTTGCCCCAGAGATCATGAGGGTTCTAACTCCCAAGCCTGGCATCATAGGCTGACCGCCACACACTCATGGATAATTTATTATGTGGATGCTAGGGTTCTGAGCTCAGATTCTCAAGAGTTTTTACCCACTAAGCTATTTCCCTAGGACCTTGAGCAATTTTTTCATAAAAATAAATAAGCTTCACTTTTCCAGGGTAGAGGTGGGAGTTCAAGTTTCTTCCATTCCAAACTTTGATTCCTGTTCTGTAAAGATTCTCTTTGATTAGAGATATGGCCTGGGAGAGCACACCTTTACCATCCAGGCTTATTGAGCCATCTCTCTTGAAATCCTCTGGTGTAACGGGGGAAAGCTAAGCTAAAATATTGACTCTGCTTTGTTAAGATCAGGTTTCCTGTTCACTAATCTGCAGCCTGTGGTCTTGGTTGGATTCTTCAAGTACCTCTTAGGCCAGGGCTTTTAGAATTTGCTTTCCTCACTTTCATGGCCTATTATTATTCAGTGTTATCTAAATATATTCTTGGAAGACAGCTCCTCTGATCCATCAGGTAACTTAGTCTTTTCTTCTATATTCTCTTTCTTTACAGTCCTCATCTCAAATATTTGTTTCCTTTTTATTTTTACTCCTTTTTTTAGAAAGTAAACTCATTAGGGTTAAGAATATTTAGCTACCCAGGGTCTACATGTTAACCTGTCTTGCAATATGTGTTCAGTCAAATGGGAAAGACAATACTGTATCCCAGAAGCAGTAAGTGTGCTCTTGAAGGTATATGTCTGTAATTAGCTTTTCCTTTTTCATCTACACAGATATTTATGTCACTTTTAGCCACTTTATCTACGATTTTTCTATAAGACACAGGGAACATTTTTCCAGCTGAGCCCACAGTTTTATATGGCAAACGCAGGGTCATGATTGGCGAGATATCCTAAGAATTAAAAACAGCATGCTATCTTTTGCAAGCTAGGTGGTGTTATGATAACTACTTAAATATCTTACACTAATTACTCCAGGTTCCTCATCATTTAAGTAGAGATAGCAACAATATTACTTTCTTGATTAAAAGGGTCTGAGAAAAAAATAACATGATATAAAATTCATAGTATAATGTCTCAAGCTTTAGATTCTCAAAATCTGGTAGATATTTCTCTGGTTATTTTAACAGACACCAACTATGTATTCATAAGGAAACTGAGAGTAACACATTCACATGCTTTATTCTCTCTATATAATATTTAAATTATTTTGAAATGATGCTGGGCTAGCAAGCTGGCTTCTCAGGTAAGGTGTTTGCCATACAAACCTAGCAACCTATATTTGATCTATGGAACCAGTGTAAAGGTATATGGAGAGAACCAGCTCCACAAAGTTCTCATTAGACTCCAGCAAACATGTCATGGCACATACACACACACACACACACACACACACACACAAACAAACATAATAACAAATTAAAATTTTAAATGAAGAATCTAGCAATAGTTATAACAGCATTCTCAGATAAAATTTTGACTTCTCAGATAAAATGTAGATGAATTACAAGATAATAATTCCCACTAGTCAGAATATGTATTGTAAATTCTAATGTCTAGCTCTTTCTAATCACTGATACATCTCACATGGTATTAGGGATTATTTCTCAGTGCTTTATTAAATGACTGTGAACTAGGTTATTCGTTGGTATTAGATACATATTTTCACTCAGTAACCAGTTTTCTAATCAACAAGATCTAAGAGCCCACCAACCCTTTTGGTTTGTCTCTTTCTATAATCTTTAATTTCTCTGTTGGGTGAAGATGTGATGCTTGTAGTTTATTTCCGCTATTTGAGTTATTTTTTCCCTTTGAAAGTCAGTGAAACACTTTTGAAGATAATGGAATTTTTCACCAATCCCTCAAGAGTGACTGAAATCTACAGGCAAGCTAATTATATGTCCTTACAAGCTCAACTTCGATTCTTTCACCATTGTTCCCAGTCCTTTAAACTCATTTCTTTCAGTGTTACTCTGTGACCTCCATCAGCAAATGTTTCTGAAATGGTCTCGAAGCATTAGGAGAGGAGCCATGTTTGACAAGACCTAGTGTTCTACCTTTATATCACATTAGCCAAAAATTTAAAATTCCATTTACAAGTAGAAAACCCTTTTTGAGAGACATTTAAGAAAGAATATTCTTTTTCTTAGCCTTTTAAATAGAAAAGTCAGAATAAAGAGGAGGTTGCTTTTCCATATCTAAAGTGCAGAGGAAGAAAGAACCACTAGAAAGCATCAATATAAAGTTGACGTTAGATATTGAAATTTCAGATTGATATGTAATGTAGTTTGTAAAAGCATATCACAAAGTTAGATTGAAATGCTCTGAATGGAGTAGTCTTTTAAAATGTACTTCCTAGGTGTAACATAAGTGGTAATGTAGGGAGTCGCATTAAAAAAACTAATGAAATAAAGTATTCTTGTAAAAAATGTTGTCACAATGTACTTTCTTTATGACTTATTTAATTAATGTAAGAACTTGAGAAGCTATAGAGATGGCTCAGCAGTTAAGAGTACTGGCCACTCTTGCAGAGGATCCAAGTGGTAGCTAACACCTATCTGTAATTCCAGTTCCAGGTGATCTGATACCTTCTTCTGTCCTCCATGGGCATTCCAGGACATAGATGTACTAACATACATGCAGTCAATATGCTCATGCACAATATATATATATATATATATATATATATATATAAATATATTATATATTTATATATTTATATTATTTATATAATATATATATTATTATTAATATATATTAATATATTATTATATATATAATTATATATTATATATATTAATATATATTAAATAATATATATTATTTATATAATATATTATATAAATATAAATATATTTATATATTTTTTTTTTTAAATAGAACTTTAAAGTAACAAGTTGCCATCTATGTGATGTCTATACCGACCATAGTGAATTCGAATATTTTTTTACAAACAATCTATGTTTATATATGGAATCCAAAAGACCTCTTGGACCCTTTACATGGTTCACTTCCTTTACTGGGGTACAGGTGTACTGGTATATAAAAGCACATTGTATTATTTGAAGGTAATATACCTGGAGGCAGAGGCAGGCGGATCTCTGTGAGTTCAAGGCCAGCCTTGTCTACAAAGTGAGGTCCAGGCCATCTGGGACTACAGGGAGACCCAGTCTCAAAAAGACCAAAAAAAAAAAAAAGGTAATATACACAGACGCACATGCAGATGCATGTGTACACACACAAACACACACACACTAAGAAAATGGGGTGTAATTGTCTTAAATTATGAAATTTTGGATGAAACAGGTTTTGGAAATATATATCAATAAATAAATGAAACTGATGAGCCTGCAAATAAGCAACTGAAGCTAAGTAGAGCTTCTACCCTAAAGAAAAAGATGGAGTAGTAAGATATCTGGCTTTATGAACTGGCCACTGGAGACAGCAGGTACCATAACTGCCTGGGAATCATGTAGGGTTATGCTTAGTGTGTGCTGAGACATCAAAATCTTCTGACCATAAAAGGGCACAAAGAAAAACCTGCGTAGTACTTGTCAGATGAATGCAGTCAGTGTATACTTGCAGACAAGGCTTTTCTGTGCGCAAGTATTCCAACCCATTCATAAACTGTTCACTTTAACAGTGTCAAATCATTCTGAAGCTGATATTTCTAACAACTAAAATAGGATATAAAAGCAACACAACATCTTCACTTAATAGTTTCTGTTCTTCTAGTCAAACCGTTCCCCTCAGAACTGCTATGAGCTCTATTATTATATGAACCTAGTTGAATGGTCAGAAAAAGTTTGCTTCTACTGTCAGACATGGGAAGATATAGTCACAACACAAGACCAAATATTTTATGTATCATATCCCTTAATTGAGGTAAATAACAGATAATTCTAATTTTAAGAGCCAAAGACTACTGCTTCATTACATACTGCTCAGTTCTCTTTTGTTTACATACAGAAGACAGGGTGCATAAAGAAATGATAGCTTCTCTTTGTGGTTGAATGGTTTTATAAGATTTTATGTATTTTTTAAGATTTATTTTTATTATATATCTGTGTTTTCCTTGCATGCATGTTGTTCATGCAGTGCTCATGGAGGCCAGAAGACAGAGTCAGAATTCCTAGAGTGGGAGTTATGGGTGATTGTTAGCCACCATATGAATGGTGGGAATTGAACCAAGGTCTTCTGTAAGAGCAACCAGTGCTCATAACCACTGAGCAATATTGAGAATATTTAGTATTTGGTCCTTCAAACTGATTCTTTTATTATTCGTCTATTTTCTTTAGAATATTTTCCACTTTTGAACATTATTGTGGCAGTATGATATCCAATATAGATATTATTTCCTCCTTTAACAGTCTGTGAATTACCAAAGCCTAAGTGGCACAACTACAATGCAACCTCTACACCAAAAGCTCTTATAACATAGAACACAGGTAAAGAGAACACTAATGCATCTTTCAGTTCTCGTCATGAAGCTCCCTTGTGGAAGAGAGGGTCAGGAACACAAAAGGTCACAAATGGCCAAAGAATAAAGAATAAGAGTCTACAGAGTGTGGGTCCTTGGACAAGACTCCTATATTAAACCCCACCCACCCAGGGCTCAGGGACCATTGAAGAAGAGAGGTAGAAAGATTGTAAGAGCCAGGAAGGAGGTCTGTGACCATATAGAAATTGACTCCTACAGGCTTCTAAAACAGACCTTGCTCATATGAACCTATAACAATATGGTATTAGCATGCATAAGAAAGTGGGCAGCAGGCCCCAAAATTAATTTGAAGAATTATGGGCAGCTGATCACTACTGGATGTGGAAGAGCTGATCTTCATAAGGGTAGGAACTCTGGATGGGATGACTAGACCCCAGTGATGAACTTACACTTAGGGACATCTGGAGACACTACCTTGACATGATGTCCCTTGGCACAGATGACAGAATGTATGAATTCCAGCAGAGGGTCTGAGGTAGGCTGCCAATGGGAGAAGGGGGTATAGAGATGATTGGGAAGTCCCATATTAAATACACAAAAACTCAGTTAAAATATATGTAAAATTTTAAATGTTTGTTCTGGTTTACTTCTGTATTATTTCTTTAACCTCAGCTTGGTTTTATTCTATAACAGGGTTTTGAACTGCAAAGAGTAACTTTGGCTGACATAATAGCCATAAACACTATTGACATGAAGATGAGACAGTTTTAAATCAAGTAGAACAATGATTAAAATTAAAAATAAAGATAAAAGAGTCATTGTTGCTGAAGAACATGATTTCTGCATATGTATCCCTGAATGGATACTCTTCTCTAAGAGTAAATAGTATGCTTTAGCCCCGTAGTCTCTATAGAAATGTCATTTGATGAATAAAAGGTTATTAAAATAATATAGTATAGTATAGAATAGTATAGTATAGTAAATATGACAGTTTTGTAACCATAATCTTTATGAGTATTTTAATTACAATACAGAGTATGCTGTAAAAGTAATTATATGATGTCTTTTCTAGAGCTAGGGCATTTGCTGAAATGTCATAACCAGCAAGAAATGGTAACTTTCAGATGAGAAATTATATTCAAGTGAGTGATGATATTTAACAGGTTCTCTTGATACACAATAGGAGTTCAGGCTGGGGAGATATGGGAGCATGCAGAGGTTAATTTGATCCCAAAATCCACCTAAAAGTTTGGGATGGTGGCATGAGATCTTCCTTTAGCATTTTTCATGGTGATATAGAATCAGTTTCTTTCATTTTTTTCTGGAAATATATCTTTGAATTTTCATGTGAGTACAAAACCCAATCTTCAGAATGATCTTTACAGGATATCCTTCTGGATAGCCTATTTTCATAGAAAACACATCCATGTTCTCTTCTGAATATCACTAATCAAGACATACAAAGAGAATATAGTACTTTGAAAGTGTTGGACATTCAGGGAATGTTAGAAACTGTAAAGTTATGATGTAGCCATTTCCTTCAAAAGGAAGCATTCCCTCTTCTAAACTTGTAAGGATCAGAAGCAGAAAGTTATGAAACTCTCTGGCCCCTCACCAGGACTATATGACAAGTGACAATGGGTAGGGGCAGGGGGGACTCTAATGAAGCCAGAGGCAAATTTAGCAGGAAGTTTCAGGGATGCTGCTTTCATGAGCCATCACCTTTGTTGGGGTGTTATTTTCACTGACAAAGCTGCTCCTAGAAGTAACACCAGTAGATTTAGTGTTTCACCATGCTACCCTTGTGTGGAAGCATCTTCAGCCTGTCATCAGTGCCTTATTGTAAGGGTAGTCCTGATAATCAAACAAGATCACTGAGGGCTAGTAAAGATGGTATACTTCTATTGTGAACAGAGATGCAATAAACATAGCTGTGCATGTATCTTTGCAGTAAGATGTGTCTTGTGGGTATATACCCAGGAGTGGTATGACTGGGTCAAATGGCAGGCTCATTTTGAGTCTTCTAAGGGTTCTCCACACTGCTTTCCACAGTGGCTGTACAAGTTTACATTCCCACCAGCAATGGATGAGTGTTCCCCACAACCTCTCCAGCACTTGGTATCATTCGTATTCCTGATCCTAGCCAGACTTATTGGAGTAAGATGATATCTCAAAGTGGTTTTAATTTGCATTTCCTTAATTATCAGCGATGTTGAACATTTCTTAAGATGTTTCTCTGCCATTTCTAATTCCTCCTCTGTGAAGTCTCTATTCAGATCTTTGCTCCATCTTTTGAGTGATTCATTTGTTTTCTTTCTTCTTTGTTTTTTGAGTAGCTTGTATACTCTGGAAATTAATGCTTTGTCAGATGTATCTGCTGTGAAGGTTTCCTCCCACTCTGTGGGTCTTCTCNTTCTCTTTCATTCCTTGATTGTTTCTTTTGTATGTACAGAACTTTTAAGTTTAATGAGGTCCCATTGTCAATTGTCGGTCTTATTTCTTGTGCAGCTGCTGTCTGATTGGGAAGTTTTTCCTATGCCTATTGTTTGTAGGTCTGCTGCAAGTTTCCTTCTATCACCTCCAGGAGTTTGGGGTTTCACCTTGAGGTCTTTTGGTCCATCGGAATTACTTTGTGAAGGTGAGAGGTTAGGGGGTTGAAATTTCATTCTTTACAAGTGGCTGGATCAGTTTTGCCAACACCTCACTGAAGATGTCTGTCTTTCTCCATTGGTCTTTTGGACCCCTTGTCAAATAAGAGGTGGTCTGCTGAAATTGTATAGTCAGGTTTGGATCTTCAGTTTAATTCTCCATTGGTCAACTGGTCTGTTTTGTGCCAATGTACCAGCTTTGTTTTTCTGACTATAGACCGTGTATATAGTTAATGTCTAAAGTCTTATAGGATTCCCCTGTCATTGCTCTGTTCGCACCAAGAGTGCTTTGGCTATTCGTGGTCTTTTGTTTTCAAATGAATTGAGGATTTTTTTTCCAGCCTGTGAAGAAAAACTGCTGCGGGAATTTGATCGGATTGCATTAAATCTTACACTAGTTTGCCGGTAGGATGGCATCTTTATCTTTTTTATTCCTATCCTATTTATTTTCCCAATCCATGAGCATGGGGAGGTTTGTCCATCTTTGATATCTTTCCTTATTTCCTTTACTTCAGGTTTAAAATTTTGTTTGTAGAGATCCTTGGCGTACTTTGTTAGGTATGTTCCTAGGTATTCTTATTTTTTGTTTTTTGAGGCTATTGTGAGTGGGAAAGTCTCCTTAGTAGTCCATTTTACAGTTGCCTTGTTATTGGTTGTAAAGAAGGGCTTTGAATATTTTCTAGATTTATTTGTTATCTGCCCCTTTACACAAAGCTCTATAATATTTCTAGGAGTTTTCTGGTTGAGTCCTTAGCATCCCTTCGGTAGACAATCAATCATCCAAAAAAAGGGATAGCTTAATTCCTCTTTCCAATTGAGAACTATTCTTTAATTTCCTTTCTTGCTTATTGCCCTAGCAAGGGTTCTTCCATCACTAAATTTGAAAGGAGTCGGGTTGTAAGGGTGCAACCTTGCCGAGTCCTACTTTAGGGAATGCTCTGTCATTTCCCATTTGGATGATATTGGCTGCGGGTTTCTGTATCATGGCTTTGATTACCATTGAGGGAATGATCCCTACCAGACCAATTCCCTCCAGGAACTTTTAAACATTGAAGGATGCCGGATTTTGTCAAAAGGCCTTCTCTGACATCATTGAGATGATGGTTGTTGGTTTTCGTTGGTTTTTGTCCTTCCAGTCCATTTATATGTTTGATGATTATTTATTGTTTTTCATATGTTGAAAACCCATCCCTGCCATCTCTGGTATGAATTCCAACTTGTGATCATGGATGGATGATTTTTCTTGTGTTGGCGTCTGTATTCGGATTTCCAGCATCTGTTTAGAATTTGGCATTGTGTTCACTAGGGCGATGGGTCTATAGTTCTCCTTTTTGGTTGTATCTTTCCCTGGTTTGGTACAGTAGCATGATTTCTGGCCTATTAGAAGGATTCTGGGGAAACTCCTTCCGTTTGTATCCTTCTAAACAATTTGAGTAGTAATGGTTGTAGTCTTTTCAAAAAATTTTATAGAATTCCTGCTGAAACCACGAGGACTGGGCATTTTTTTTGCGTTGGGAGGCTACTTAATTACATCTTACCGATTTTTCTTGTATATTGTCTATTCTTCAGGCTGTTGATTCTTCTTGGTTGAGCTTTGGTGATGTTCCCAGGATTTCAGATATTCATCCATTTCTCTAGGTTTCAAACTTAGTCAGGAATTAAGATTTTTGAGTCTAATCGGTATGATTGTCTAATACTTATGTCACTGCTGCTGTATTATATTCAAGCTTCTATGATATGGCGTTGTTCCCTCTTTTTTTTTTTTTTTTTTTTTTTTTTTTTTTTTCTTTTTTGCGTTAACTGGCTAGATGTCTGTCTGTCTTGTTTCTTTCTCTCAAAGAACCAACTTTTGGATCATTGATTTTTTTTTGTATGGTTTTATTTGTTCTATTTTGTTGATCTCTGCTCTGGTTTTTGTTTTCTTCTTGTCTGCTGGTTTAGTTTCATTTGTTGTTGTCTCTCAGTACTTTAGCTTCAGTGTTAGATCATTCACTTGTGCTCTTTCTGTTTTTTTAATGTAGGCATTTAGAGCTTTAAACTTCCTTTCTTAGGACTGCTTTTAAAAGTGTCCCATTAGATTTGCTGTGTTGTTTTATCATTGTCATTCAGTTCCAGGAATGTTTTTTTATTTCTTTCTTTATTCTTCCTTGACCCATTCATTATTCAGCGAGTTGTTTATGTCTCTATGTGTTCCTGTAGGTTGTAGGGTTTTATTCTGGTGTGATATTGCGTTTTTTGCACTGTGGTCTGATAGAATGCATGAGATTATTTCAATCTTTTTATATTGTTGAGTTTTTCCTGTGTCCCCAGTATGGTCAATTTGGAGATGTTCCGTTTGGTTCCCTCAAACTGATGGTGGATAGAGAAAATGTTTGGTACATATATACAATGGAGTTCTATGCAGTGGTAAAGTGGGACAACATCATAAACTTTGCGGGTAAATGGAGAGCTAGAAGACATTTTGTTAAGTGAAAGAAACAAGTCCCAGAAAAACCACATGACAAATGGTTGTCCCTCATATGTGGTGCTAGTACCAATAATCAGATATAAAATCTTTCTCGTTGCGGAGGGATGCATAGTAAAAGAACAACAACAGACAAGACTGCTCAGAACAACAGCTGAAATGGGTGAATTGGAGAGGTGGGGAGGGGTGGGGGGGACCATGGGTGTATATTGATTAATGCTATTTATACATGAGTCAACAAGTATCCAGTTTGCCCAGACACTGTCTACAGATACAGGTGTTTTAGGATTATAAAAGTAAATATGTGATAATAAACAACATTGGTTTACAGCTCTGATAAAAACGGTAAATGCATCTGAGGTAATGGAAATTAAATTGTTGTTGTCCACATTGTTTTACATAAAAATGTAGAACAATAACTTTGGGATTGGCACATACAAATGTTCTCTAAATTTCTCTGTTGTACAGTATTCCCTTGTAGACTTTCTCTTTCACCTATAAATGATTTAACGTAAAATTAAGATTTGCTTCCCAAGTTAATCCTATATAGTCACCAAAACAAGCATGGTGAAATTGATGAAATCTGTGCCTTGATTCACCCTATTGGTATGATATACGACTGTCTTCTGCGAGACTCAAGGTTAAAAAAAAAGGGGGGGATACAGATAGACATGAAACCTTTTATCAAAAAACTTGCAATTCAAATCTTAAACTAACTACAGGAAAGATTTATTATGTTCAAAGGTCAAAAAAAATGTCCTCAACTTCAATGGTGAGAAGAAAAGATACCGCTTTGATGAGTAGGATGCATGGTAGAAAGCGCCCAACTGAATGTTTTGACCATCAGAAACATGAAGGAGAAAGCCTCAGATTGCTAAACTCGAACCCTCTGTGGATCCTACTTGTAACAACTATTTATAATGAGTCCTAACAAAAATTACTTCTAGGTGCCGCAAAGGTTTTAAAATAGAGACTTTCTACCTCCCCCCATAGAACAAGGAGAAATATGATGATGATGAGGTCGTTTCCACTGTAAATTGGAGACAATTATTAAGAGAGTAATCTCTTATAAAACCGGTAAAACTGTCTTTAATTACTAAAACATAAGAACTGTTGAAAGGATAATTCTCTATTCAGAACCAAATAGAATACTAAGTCCTTAAGCTATGCATTAAGGAAAAATATTTAATAAGGAGCTCTGAATCAGCAATGTGATTTATTCTACCAGGTGAGATGTTGGCCAGGGGATCCAAGCCCCCCCAAAGGTAAAGGCTTCTTGCCTCTAAACTGGATACTGCAGAAGAGAGGCGATAAGGCCCTGCTGCAAAGACCTGACATTAACATGGAAAGATGATTGAGACCACAAATGCAAAGTACAGAGGGCTCGCTGGAATACCGAAGAGTGTTACCAAAGGCCACTAAACCAATAAGCAAATACGGGTTTCCTTGAGTCAAGCAAGACTCCCCCACCGTCAGCACCAGCTACACCTCACTGCCTGGAAATACTGTGCAGCAGGCAGCCATATGCTTGTATATCCCAAATCTAATTGGCTAAAAGCTCTCTCCTTGGAGCGGAATAACCACGGCTGATGCACAAGCTTATATCCTCTAATAGTTAGGAGATGTATATAGCCAACAGTAAGACCATGGCAAATTAAAGGAAAAAAGGTAATTCATGGAAAAATACCATCCAAACATGATGTGTCTTACACAAACTAACCTCCCATACTATTAGTGGCTTGGTAAATACCTATTATCTATTGCTTGTGCTTCATAGTAAGATGAAAGGTTATCCTGACCAAAAAGTCAGCCCAGAGAGGAAACAGCCAGAATGACAGAGCGTCCAAGTCAACAGCTCCAGAAAAGATAGACTGTTTTGTTTCATCCACTGTTACCCCTTTTCTAAGCTAGGGAACAATCTGAGGAAGAGGGGCGTGTAGAATGTAAGGCTGCCATTCGGAGGTGATGGATGGTGATGATGATGAATAAAACTACAGCAATTTAGTTGGACAATCATTTTGATCACTTGGTTGAACATCAAACCCCCCCTGTGGATGTGGGGCCTGGGGGTTTAGGCCCAACAGCATGCAAATTGAGTTTACATGAGGGTGCTTGTACTCATAAATTATCACTTATTTCTAAAAAAGAAAAAAGAACACACTGAGAGAAAGATGCAGGACAGTTATGGCAGAATGCATGATCTATGGGATGGGGTTTGGTGGGGTGGATCGGGGGGGGGAAGGGAAATGCTCTGAAACTGAATTGGAAAATGATGTATGAAATACACAAAGCATCAATAAAAAAAGAAAAAAAAAAAGATGGTATACTTCTGTCTCTTATTATTCTGAAGCAAGGACCTGGGGGCTCCCCTCTAGCCACCAGAGTTCTCCCTCCAGCTAACAAGCTATATCAGTTCAGATAATATTGAAGCTAGTCCTGGATACCTCCTCATTTGAAGGCATACACCTATCAGCCTCTGTTCCTTGTTTAAGTTAATGAACTTAAAATTAGAGGAGGGGAAACCACTAAAAACTAAAATCTTAATTAGGGGTCTTCTGCAGGCTGTTGGATGCTGTTTTCAGTTTCTGGGTCCCCTTCCTCTTGTAAAGATTCACGTTTCTGTTGTGACGTGTTAGATAAAATGTATGATTCTTTATAGGTGTGGTTCCTCATTGAAAGTTTGTTTTACTTTTGCTATTGGTGGTCTGAGTTTTCCTGGCCTTTTAATCTTTAATTGGCTGAGAAAACAAACCAGGCTTATGACAATGAACATCCAAAACCCTTACTATGAGCATGGGCATGAACTATCTAGTGTGAATCTAATTTGTTCATATTCTCTCAGGAAAGTTTTGTAACATGGAACATAATCAACAGGTGTGAGGTAGCATCCAGGGAATTAAGAGCTGAGGTGGGAGAGAAAACCGCAGGCATGTGTAGTAACTGACACCTCACCGCAGATGCCACACATGGGCTTTTATGTTTTCTTATTTTAGATTTGGATCATTCTGTACCTGGTAATGTGGGATACATGTGGATGGATACATTGACACTAACTTTAGTCCTCTTATCTATGCTGGTTCTAATCCTCTTAACTTATATATTATCAGTTTGATAAATTTTATGAGGTAGGCTGTAAATAATCCTTTGTGGAGTATTTTGGAAATTCTTTCACCACTGGATCTTTCACAAATAAACTAAGTTCAAATCTAAAATAAAACAATTGAATGCATTTCTTTTTTTTTATCATTTTTTTCAATTTTTTTTATTTTAAGTTCTATTTTTAATTCTACTACAATGACACGTTGTTTGCAGAAAACACTGATGTTACTCAGTATGTCATACAATTAAGTAATTGGTGCATTTTGCAAGTATCTATGTCAAATTTTGAACAACCAAGGTCTCCATAGTCCAGGTGGAGAAGCTTGTCATGCACAGGCATGTTGATCTAATCAGGTGTCACAGACTATATTCTGTAGTTCATGATTCACCTATTCTCCACAGCCCTTACATCTACATGCCTCCTCTTCGCAGTTTGTTCCTGGGCTTTGGGAAAGGGGCACAAGTGGGTGAGAAGAAAACAGTTCATTTTCTTTTGGAGTTGTCATTTTGGACTCCAGTCTTTTCAGTTTTTTCCCTTCACGGATTGACAGCTTCCCAGTGATACCTTTTCAGTAAACTAACAAACGCTTAAGTTTTGGTGTACAGGACATTTAAGCAGTACCACTTATTGTGTCAGCTAAGCTGTGAGCAAGAAACAGATGCTGGATGGTATGTATCCCAAACTGTGGTTTCTCTATAAAGGGTGACAAGTTCTTATTGTGGCTATAAAATCTCCTAAACACTAGAGGACATTACATGTGGCATCGCTGTGAGTTATATCTCCTCAAGGAGAGAGTAATAGCCAAATAGTTTTGGGATTAATATACGCACTTGGCTGCCACTGTTGCACAGTATCTCTAGGCTTTGAGGTGTAGCTATTTTCAGAGGAGTCTTGTTTGTATCAGGGCGACAATATTTTGTGTCTGTATTGTGTAGTGGCCCTTGGTAACGTTCTCTAGCACTTTCAGAGGCCAGTTGTACGCTAGCAAGTGAGTCTCATAACATTTTTCACGCTCACACCAGGTCTTCGACAACAGGGACTTACCTGCCTTCTCCTTGCATATATCCCACTATTAGGCAAAAGGCCTTTATAATTTGGGGGGGCGGGTTTGAATTCCCTAGCCAACATCATCCTAGGCAGAATAATTCATTGCTGATGTCAGAGCTTTCCTGTGTAATATATTTTGTTTATTACACAACTTATACACACTTTACTATTGGAATTTGGCTTAGTAGAATAGAGATAATCCTTTCACGTTTTATGCCTATCAATCAGTTAATTACGTTGTGCCTGTTTTATAGGAAATTACCACTGAACATTGGCGCTTAGTTGTACAGTTGGGGTGGTTTCCTTACAGTCCTGTTTTCTTTTTCCTAAAAAAAAGGGGGGGGAGGTAGGAAGTGTCCTCAGCATTGGGTCATTATTAACAGTCAACCCCAAAATTATTCAGAGAGTATGCTCAGTGTCCGTGTCTCAGGCAGTCTGAGGTTCCTCATTCCTTAATATTCCATGGGTCAACCTCTCTGCGCATTCCCCAGTCCTCCTGCCACACCAAGTTGTATGTTTTCAGCATTTAGATTTGTGAGTTTTACCTGTGGGAACAAAATTCTCCTCCCTTGTTATTTTCAAGATCAGAAAAATTGACAATTTTCAAGAGGATTGAAACACAGAGTTTTCATTTGTATCCCCGAAAGGATAGACCCACCTCCCACCTCCCTCTGTTTTTTCCCTTCCTAGGTTTTTATGTTTTGACCTATAGCTGCTAAGTTGTATTACACTACCATAAACAGGACGCAAGGAAAAGCTTGCAACGACCCAAAGGTTCTCATGACTGTATGCACATTGGGAAGGAAATAAGCTTAGTGTCCTTAACTGTGGTCCTACAAGAACAGGTGATGAATGTGTATGGTATTCAGAAATTCTTCGGCCATTTGGTAGCCTTACCTGAGATCTATATAAAAAGGAGACCCTATTAACATTTTATATTCCCGATTGTTCAATTGTATTACCATTTCCACAAAACCTACACCTACATTTAATTAATCTAAAACAATTCACTAGCCATTAAAATCTTCTACTTACTTGTTGGATAAACTTGGGCAGAGTTGAGTGCCTTCCTAAATAAATTTTACCAATAGACACTTTGCTCTTTAATGCTTTATGACTGGACTAAGACTTCTTCTTATTTGGTAAGTAAAAATTAAGCTTAATTCCTTTAAAAGTCTACAAGTAAAGAAAGGTTACACTATGATGTTGTGTATTTCAGAAAAATTTTTCTTTAAAATACAAGAGACTGGAAGAAAAACAGAGAGTTATTGAGTAATGCATATAAAGTTTTTTAGTTTTAATTATCTTCATGACTAAAATCATTTGCACCTAATTTAAAGTAAAGAGACTCCTGTAGTTTTATATATCTAAAACTGAGATACATGGATATAAAAAATAAACTAAACATCACAATATAAAAAAAGGAATGACCACAGTATGGCATGGTGTTTACTGATCCAACAAGTGCTCTTATCAAGTATGATTTCTTTTGTTTGCATCTCTTAATTGAAAATGTAAACATAAAATTCCTGTCTGACCCCAGAATAGAAAGGTTTTCTATCTACCACTTAATCTGCATCTTAAATAAGCCATTAAATGCTATCTCAGTGCATGCAGAAATCAGCTGTGCCTTCTCTACCTCTTGTTCATTCAAAGGGTCACTTAAAATTTTAAAAATTCCCTTTACTATACAGTCTATAAATGGTCATAAAAGCCAGAGCCTGGGATTTGTAGATTAGCTATTTGTAAGACTGACTTTTGGTTCTGAGTATAAGGTATATTCAAGCATTACTCTCCTTGCAAAGGTGATTTCACAAATAGCTTTTCAAAAGTGGATAATTTGTCAGTACTCGTGTTGAACGACAGGGACAATTAATGTTGCCATACATAACAATACTAGAAGTCGGGGGAAGACGTGGCAGGGATGTAAAATTTTGTCGGGAAAAGCTGGAGATTACGCGAATATGCTGCACTGTGTTGGGTGAAGGAGGTGAAAGTTGAAAGGATGTTTGGAGCAGCAACATGTTTTCAAAATCGAAATAGGCAGTGTGCCTGGGATATGCAGTATTCGGCCAAAAAGGGGGGTTTAGTGAAGAACGAAAAAACAGGTGCCATGAAAAAGCGGACATCAGGTACTCTGATAGAAGGAGGGGCGGGCGTGGAAAATGAACACGTATACATACCACCGTCAGCACCAGCTACACCTCACCTGCCTGGAAATACTGTGCAGCAGAGGCAGCCATATGCTTGTATATCCCAAATCTAATTGGCTATTGGCTCTCTCCTTGGAGGAATAACCCACGGCTGATGCCACAAGCTTACATCCTCTACATGTTAGGAGATGTTATAAGCCACAGTAAGACCCTGTCAAATTTAACAGGAAAAAATGTAATTCATGGATTAAAATACCATCCAAACATATGTGTCTATACCAAACTAACCTCCCATAACTATTAGTGCTGTTTAAATACCTATATATCTAATTGCTTGTGCTTCATTAGTAGGATTGAAAGGTTATTCCTGGACAAACTGTCAGCCCATGAGAGGAAACAGCCAGAATTGACCAGAGTCCAAGTCAACAGCTCCAGAGAAAGTAGACTGTTTTGCTTCTCATCCACCTGTACCCCTTTTCTAAGCCTAGGGAACAATCTGAGGAAGAGGGGGCGTGGTAGAATGTGAGGGCTGCCATTGGGGTGAATGGTGAAACTACAGCAATATAGTCTGGACACTCATTTGATCAACTTGATTGAACATTCAAGTCCCCCCCCCCTGCTGGATGGTGGGGCTGAGGGGGTTTGGGCCCAACAGCATGCAAATTGATTTTACATGAGGGATGCTTGTACTCATAAATTATCACTTATTGCTAAAAAATGAAAAAAGAACACCTGAGAGAAAGATGCAGGACAGTTATGGCAGAATGCATGATCTGGGATGGGGTGGGGTGGGATCGGGGGGAAGGGAAAGGGAAATATGCCTGAACTGAATTGGAAAATGATGTATGAAATACACAAAGCATCAATAAAAAAGAAAAAAAAAAAGATGGTATACTTCTGTCTTCTTATTATTCTGAAGCAAGGACCTGGGGGCTCCCCCTCTAGCCACCAGAGTTCTCCCTCCAGCTAACAAGCTCATATCAGTTCAGATAATATTGAAGCTAGTCCTGGATACCTCCTCATTTGAAGGCATACACCTATCAGCCTCTGTTCCTTGTTTAAGTTAATGAACTTAAAATTAGAGGAGGGGAAACCACTAAAACTCTTAAAACTTAGGGGTCTCTGCAGGGGATGCTGGATTTTTCAGTTTCTGGGTCCCCTCTCCTCTTGTAAAGAATTTCAGTTTCTGTGTGAGTGTGTAGTATAAATGTATGATTCTTTATAGGTGTGGTTCCTTCATTGAAAAGTTTGTTTGCTTATTGCTATCTGGTGGTCTGAGTTTTTTTCCTGCCTTTTAATTCTTTAATTGGCTGAGAAAAGCAAACCAGGCCTTAGACAATGAACATCCAAAACCCTATACTATGAGCATGGGCATGAAACTATCATGTGTGAATCTACATTTGTTCATATTCTCTCAGGAAAAGTTTGTAACATGGAACATAATCAACAGGTGTGAGGTAGCATCCAGGGAATTAAGAGCTGAGGTGGGAGAGAAAACCGCAGGCATGTGTAGTAACTGACACCTCACCGCAGATGCCACACATGGGCTTTTCTGTTTTCTTATTTTAGATTTGGATCATTCTGTACCTGGTAATGTGGGATACATGTGGATGGATACATTGACACTAACTTTAGTCCTCTTATCTATGCTGGTTCTAATCCTCTTAACTTATATATTATCAGTTTGATAAATTTTATGAGGTAGGCTGTAAATAATCCTTTGTGGAGTATTTTGGAAATTCTTTCACCACTGGATCTTTCACAAATAAACTAAGTTCAAATTAAAATAAAAACAATTGAATGCATTTTCTTTTTTTTTTTACATTTTTTTAAATTTTTTTTATTTTAAGTTCTATTTTTAATTCTACAATACAATGACACAGTTGTTTGCAGAAAACACTGATGTTACTCAGTATGTCATACAATTAAGTAATTGGTGCATTTTGCAAGTATCTATGTCCAAATTTTGAACAACCCAAGGTTCCCATTGTCCAGTTGGAGAAGCTTGTATGCACAGGCATGTTGATCAATCAGGTGTCCAGACTATATTCCTGTAGTCTCATGATTCACCCCTATCTCTCCACAGCCCTTACAATCTACCATGCCTCCTCTTCCGCAGTTTGTTCCCTGGGCTTTGGGAAAGGGGCACAAGTGGGTGAGAAGAAAACAGTCTAATTTCTTTGGAGTTGTCATTTTGGACTCCAGTCTGTTCAGTTTGTTTCCCTTCACGGATTGACAGCTTTCCCAGTGATACCCTTTTCAGTCATACTAACAAAGCTCAAGCTATTGGATGTACAGGCATTTAAGCAGTACCACTTATTGTGTCAAGCTAAGCTGTGAGCATAGACACAGATGCTTGGATGGTATGCTAATCCGCAAACTGTGATTTCTCTATAAAGGGTGACAAGTTCTTATTGTGGCTTATAACATCGCCTAACCACTAGAGGACATAAGCTTGTGGCATCCGCTGTGAGTTATTCCTCCAAGGAGAGAGCTAATAGCCAAATAGTTTTGGGATATAATATAGACACTTGGCTGCCACTGTTGCACTGTATCTCCAGGCTGTTGAGGTGTAGCTATTTTCAGAGGAGTCTTGTTTGTCTCAGGGAGACCAATATTTTGCTGTATTGCTGTAGTGGCCTTTGGTAACGTTCTCTAGCATTTCAGAGGCCAGTTGTACGCTAGCAAGTGACGTCTCATAACATTTTTCATGCTCACACCAGGTCTTCGACAACAGGGACTTACTGCCTTTCTCCTTGCATATATCCCACTTATAGGCAAAAGGCCTTTATAATTTGGGGGGGCGGGTTTGAATCCCCTAGCCAACATCTCCTAGGCAGAATAATTCATTGCTGATGTCAGAGCTTTCCTGTGGTAATATATTTTGCTTAATTACACAACTTATAAACACTTTACTATTGAATTTGGCTCTAGATAGAGAAATATCCTTTCACAGTTCCTATGCCTATCAATTAGTTAATACGTTGTGCCTGTTTTATAGGAAATTACCACTGTAACAATTGGCTCTAGTTTACAGTTTGGGAGTGGTTTCATTACCATCCTGTTTTTCTTTTTCCTAAAAAAAAAGGGGGGGGGAGGTAGGAAGGTTTCTCAGCATTAGGGTCCATTATTAACAGTCAACCCCAATATTATTCAGAGAGATGCTCAGTGTCCGTGTCTCAGGCAGTCTGAGGTTCCTCATTCCTTAATATTCAGATGGGTCAACCTCTCTGCTGGCATTCCCCAGTTCATCCTGCACAGCCATAAGTCGTATGTTTTCAGGCATTTAGATTGGTGATTTTTACCTGTGGGAACATAAAATTCTCCTCCCATTGTTATTTTCAAGATCAGAAAAATTGAAAATTTATCAATAGGATTGAAACACAGAGTTTTCCATTTGTATCCCAGAAAGGATAGTACCCCACCTCCCACCTCCCTCTTTTTTTTTCCCTTTCCCTTAGGTTTTTATGTTTTGACCTATAGATGCCTAAGTTGTATTACACATACCCATAAACAGGAGCCAAGGCATAAGCTTTCATTACATTTACCCAAACTGGTTCTCATTGACTGTATGCTACTTATTTGGGAAGGAAATTTAAGCTTAGTTCCTTTAACTTGTCCTACAAGTAAAGAAAGTGTTATAATGTGATATTGTGTTATTCAGAAAATATATAGGCCATTTGTATACCTTAACCTGATACAAATTATAAATAAGACCATTAAACATTTTATATTCCCGATTAGTTCAATTGTATTACCATTTCCACCAAAACCTACACCTACATTTAATTAATCTAAACAATTCACTAAGCCATTAAAATATCCTATACTTGGTGGATAAAACTTGGGCAGAGTTGAGAACCTGCTAAATAAATTTTACCCAATAGACACTTTGCTCTTTAATGCTTTATGACTGGACTAAGACTTCTACTTATTTGGTAAGTAAAAATTTAAGCTTAATTCCTTTAAATTGTCCTACAAGTAAAAGAAAGTGTTACACTGTGATGTTGTGTATTTCAGAAAAATATTTCTTTAAAAATATCAAGAGACTGGAAGAAAAACAGAGAGTTATTGAGTAATGCATATAAAGTTTTTTAGTTTTATATATCTTCATGACTAAAATCATTTGCACCTAATTTAAAGTAAAGAGACTCCTGTAGTTTTATATATCTAAAACTAAGAGATACATGAATATTTAAAACATAAACTAAACATACAAAGTTAAAAAAAAAAGGATGACCACACGTATGGCATGGTGTTTACTGATCCAACAATGCTGCTCTTATCAAGTATGATTTCTTTTGTTTGCATCTCTTAATTGAAAATGTAAACATAAAATTCCCTAGTCTGACCCCAGAATAGAAAGGTTTTCTATCTACCACTTAATCTGCATCTTAAATAAGCCATTAAATGCTATCTCAGTGCATGCAGAAATCAGCTGTGCCTTCTCTACCTCTTGTTCATTCAAAGGTTTCAATCTAAAATTTTAAAAATTCCCCTTTACTATACAAGTCTAATAAATGGTCAATAAAAGCCAGAGCCTGGGATTTGTAGATTAGCTTTATTTGTAAGACTGACTTTTTGCTTCTGAGTTATAAAGTTATTTATTCAAGCATTACTCTTTCCTTTGCAAAGGTGATTTCACAAATAGCTTTCTCAAAATGTTATAATTTTCAGTACCTCTTGTTGAAGACAGGGACTAATTAATGTCTCCATCACATAAAATACTAGAAGTCGATGGAAGAACTAGCATTTATTAAATTTTCGGATAAATGCTTTATATTACTCTAATAAGCTGACTTTTATTGGTGAATAAAGTTAAAAGGAATTTTGATAATCAACATGCAAAAAGAAATAGGCATTTTGCCTTCTGATATCAATACTTCCAACCATTTTGTATTGAAGAAAAAAGTTGCATGAAAATTGGAATCCTATTTACTCTTTAATAATTATGTGCTGTCGCTTAACATTAAATTATACATATTTTCCACAGCAAGATGTTGTAAATCTGTATCATCCTCCTGGTACTCACTGAATAAAATTGTCTCCATATGCCTTTTTCCAATGTTGTCTGCATGTGTACACCAGTGAGCCTGTAGAGAAACATGAAACTGTGAACTATTAAGCCTATATAGAGACATGAAAATGTAAAGCTAATCTGAAAATTAGATGTATTAGTAAAAAGGTAAGGCATTAATATGCCATTAATAAAGGGCAAGAAAGAAGTTGGGAGCTGTGTCTGGCCCCTGCCAGCCAAGCAATATGTAGCAACAGGGTAGACACAGAGAAGGAAGGCTGTGGGATCACAGATTCATCATTTTTAGGGCTAACTTTATAAGCATGCATTAATTAGCTAGTTTAACTGAAAATTCTCACTAGACACAAAAGAAGCAAATAAGTCTTAAAAACATTTTTTTAAGAAACTTAACACATATTAAATAAATTTGATCATTTAAATAAATCAGGAAAATCTTCAGTTTACCTTTTATCATCTCAAAATGACGGTATTTTTCTGGGTTAGAAATAGCATCAAAATCTGTCCTGCCATTCAGGCTCATGTGTACAAGATCCCAAATCAAGGCTGCTTAGCTACAACAGAGCATATGAGTAACAGAAGGGAAAAGTATCTTATTTGTTAAATTTTAGACATACTCGTAATGTAAATGTATTCGAGCATCTAGGACATTGAGAGGCCAGATGCCCTGACAAGGACTAGAAGGAAAATTTCAGAGAATAGTCACCAAATAATGTACGTTTTTTTTCCCTGTGACACTAAACAAATAGCACTTAAACTGTGCATAAAAGACTTTTTATAAGCAGATCTTTTTTCAAGGAAATGCAAAGACATTCTAAATTGTAGGAAAATAAAATTTCCTGGGGTGAGGCTCAGACAATTGATTTTAAAGGCTCTCTCTTTTTCAATTTTGGTATTTTATTTTAACGAGGCCCATGAAACACTTAGATTTACCCCGTGGCCTCCTTTAAAGCTGTTAAAATTCCCATATGTTTTTAATGGGGTTTTTTAAAAGAGGGTTCCTTTATTTTCATGACAATCAACTATGTAAAGGAATTCAACTCTTGCAAAGAACAGAATTTCTGGATCACTTACTAAGAAAGTAACCAGTATAGCAGATGGAGTCCACCAACTTCTACCATGAGAAGTAGCTAAGTTCCTATATTTAGGATGTGCTGGTTTGGGAGATATATTGTTCAGGGTGCACAGTTGCAAATGAGAGCAATGAGGTGGCTATTTCACATATATCTCACACCTTTCTTCCCTACTTAAACACTGCCCCTCTACTGTCTCTTATCACATTGAAGAAATAAGAAAACTAAGAGGAAAGTCACTGTGAAGGCCTCTCCTCAGGGGTTGCGCTGGAATCTGTGGATAATGAACTTGCTCTCCTGTACTGATTCCAACCCTCTTCATCTGCAGGGACGCTCTACTGAGACATCCCTCCTTCTCCACATACCACCTAAGATGCTACAGTCCAGCTCCAGCAGGTTCAGGTCCTGAAGTGGGTGGTCACAAAGGTGGTGAAGAAATCAATCAAAAAGACACAAGAATTTCTTTCTTTTCGTGAACTGAGGGTTACAGAGAGCATCTACCTTCTCTGCTTCTGTGCAGAGGCTCTGCCAATTTTCTCTGTTTCTGTTCTCTTTTGCTTCTCTTTTCTTTCTCTGCTTTTTCTGCTTTCTCTTTTTTCTCTTCCCCTCAGATCCCAATGTTGATTTTTATATACCCTAAGACTAATACAGGTTCTGCAAGCCTAAGCTAATGATGAAAAAAATAGCTCAACTTCCCTGTAAATATTTTTCAGAAAATTCACACCCGAACTCATTCTTAACATCAAAAACAGTAAAACAATCCATAATGATACAACCATTTAGTTGAGACATCAAAAAAAGTAAAACAATAATGGTACGGCCACTAGGCTAAGCAATTTAGCAGTTTTGCAGCAAAGCGAAGTTAATATTAACTTTTAACTCTAAGGACTTCATTCTTTATGCCTTGTGGTTACATAGATGCTAAACAGTGTAATAAATGAGCTTTAAAGCTTTAATAATAAAGAACTTTATTTTTCTTACCTTGTTCACTCAACCTGTAAGCCATTTCGTAGCTGCTGTGGCTTTAATTAATATCTTGTTTTTATTCTGGTCATTGTTTTCCTCAGTTTCTGTTTTCCTCAGTTTCTGTTTTCCTCAGTTTCTCTCTTTTACACTTCCTGCTAAGGTGATTTTCTAAAGGCTATTAATCTTTGAGTCAGATCACTAGAATCCACAGCCTCACTGGACTTAGTTTCACTTTGCCCTACAATCCTCTTTTTAGTTTAAACCTGACCATGAAATCATCAAAGTTACTTTCTTTACTTGGGCAATCTGTGCATGATACAGTTTCTCTAGAATTCTTAATTGCTACTGCAGCATACTATTGAATTGAATACACAGTGTCATTATTTCTCACAAAAGACTCATTTCTAGAAAAGACAAAAGTGTCAGTTCTGTTCCTTGAGGCAGAAGCAGGTATCCTAATTGCTAGAAAGCCAAAAGTTAAGCAGGTTAGAAAAATAAGAATTAATATGATAAAAGAAATTATCAAAAACCAAGGTCAGCTGGAGAGCAGACTTCAACCAGATGAGTCAGGTCACTGGAACTTTGTCAAACAGGGAGCCTTTTACGAATGGTCCCACCACTTACAGAATCATTCCTATATTTGTTGGAGATGATATTCTGTGTTATAAAGATCATGGGCTCTGGAAGTAGAAAGCTCCCTTGCCTTTACTAAACCTTGATGTGAGTTAATTTTACCTTTAAAATAGGGAGTTCTCATGAAAATTGGAAGGTTTTTTAACTGTTACTTGAAAACCTTAGTCTCAGTTTCTACTACATGCTAGCTGAGTTTGTTATTCACAGTGATGTATCTGGGTACTTGCCATATTAAACAAATTCCTTTCAACATCAAGCCACCTTCCTCCACATCTCTGTTTCCACACAGCTTCTCAAATCTGCACTTCCTTACTTCCCTTTCCATTCAGGACCAATGGTTTCTCAACTCATGTCCCACTGCTAAAGTGCATGAGCAAAAGTAGACTCCAAACCCAGAGGTAGACTGTAAACATACTAAGCCTGTATGGCTCTTAGGGTTGCATATTGGAAAGGGACAAGGATAATAGAACTGTGGTAATTTTACCTTATTATAAGGGTAGAATGATGACTTGGAGTAACATGATTACATTAATATCAATAGAAACAACATGTCCCAAGGGATCATACAAAAAGAATACTTGAACACGGGGCTGGAGAGATGGCCTAGCGGTTAAGAGTGCCAACCGCTCTTACAGAGGACCCAGGTTCGATTCCCCAGCACCCACATGGCGGCCAGAAACCATCTGAAACTCCAGTTCCAGGAGAACTCCAGTTCCAGGGGAATCTGATGCCCTCTTCTGACCTCCGCGGCATTGCATGACACGGGTGCACAAACCTGCATGCAGACAGTACATTCATACACATACAAAAATAAAAATTAAAAAAAAAAGAATACTTGAACAGTTAAATCCCAAACCCTTTTCAACAGCTTCACACTTCAGCAGAGAGCTTTCCCTCTTCCACAGAGTGAAGCCATTAAATGTCTCAGGAGGTTGCAACAGATGGTCTACTGCCTGGTCTCTTTCCACTAAGCTTTGTCTTCTTGCTGCTCTTCTGCAAGCTCGCTGCATCACTCTACCAAGATGACATTCAGTATGCATGCCTCCACTGATGCTGCCTGCACTGGATTTTTCTTGCCACAGGTACCACCTGAATAGGGACGCCCTAAGGGTAAAGGCTGCTGTTCTACCATCATTTCAGTTGCTGTGATAAAATACCCTGACTAAAACAACTTAGGGGACAAAAGGGGACACACAGAGTTCACAGTCCCTCGTTGTGACAAAGTCAAAGAAGGAACGTTAAACAGCTTGTCCTATATCCACAATCAAGAGCAGAAAGGAATGAAAGGCTACAGGCCAACTTGCTTGCTGGCTTGTTTAGGCTTTTCCTGATTTCTCCACTATTATGAAGTTCAGGAGCTCTCCCAACAGGGTCACACATCCCAACTAAGGAATGGTGGGTGACGCCTACAGTGGACTGGATCTTTGCACATCAGTTAACCTAATTAAGAAAATCCCCACAGACATGCCCACAGAACAACCTAAAATAGACAGACCCTAATGATCTTCCCAGGTGATTCTAAATTGTGGTAAAAGTTAAGCTAAGCATCATAGCTATGTAGGTAACTTCCTATAGAGGCCACCTGTGACAAGTATTCATGTCCATGATATTTATTAAGCGATTACTCTTTATGTAAAACTGCAAGAGAATAAGGAAATAGGATAAAAATGTAGTCTCAGTCTTGTCTCTCCCAGATCCTCATCCCTGCTGCGATGTCATTTTAGGCTTGGAATAATATATCAAGATTTGACTGAAATAGTCAAATAGACATATTTTGTCTCATGTCATGCTTCTGTACTGCCTCTATAACTCTCAGGTCCAGATGGATTCACGCCACAGAATTCAATATGGCATTTAAAGAAGACCTACAGCCATTACTACTCAAATTATTCAAGAGGATAGAAACAGAAGGAAATTTCCCAAATTCCTTCTGTGAAGCCAACATCACTCTAATACCAAAACTAGGCAAAGATACAACCAAAAAAGAAAACTATAGACCCATTTCACTAATAAACATAGTTGCAAAAATTCTCAACAAAATACTTGCAAACTGCATAAAGGCACATATCGAAAAGATCATCCATCATGACCAAGTTAGATTCATACCAGAGATGCAGGGATGGTTCAACATATGTAAATCAATAAACACCATAAAGCACATAAATGGACTGAAAGACAAAAACCATATGGTCATCTCAATCAATGTAGTAAAGGCCTTTGACAAAATTCAGTATGCCTTCATGTTTAAAGTCCTGGAGGGAATTGGACTGGAGGGAACATTCCTCAACACAATTAAAGCAATATACAACAAACCCACAGCCAGTGTTATCTTAAATGGGGAAAAATGAGAAGTATTCTCCTTAAAGTCAGGAAGCCAGCAAGACTGGCCCCTATCCCCACCCCTCTTCAACATAGTGCTTGAAATGCTCACAAGAGCAATAAGACAAGAAAAGAAAATTAGAGGAGTACCAATTGGAAAAGAGGAAGTCAAAATATCCTTTTTTGCAGATGGCATGATAGTTTACCTAAGGGATGCCAAAAACTCTACCAGAAAACTCTTAGAAACTATCAACTGGTTCAGCATAGTGGTGGGATACAAAAATAACTTAGAAAAATTGATAGCCTTTCTTTTTGCCAATAACAAGTAATTGGAGAAGGAATACAAGAAGACTTTCCCACTCACAATAGCCTCCAAAAAATAAATTATCTGGGAACAAACCTGACCAAACACACTAAAAATATCTAAAATGAAAAACTTAAATCCCTCAAGAAAGAGATTGAGGATGATACTAGAAGATGGAAGAACCTCCCATGCTCATGAATTGGAAGAATCAATATAGTAAAAATGACCATCCTACCCAAAGTAATATACAGATTCAATACAATCCCAATTAAAATCCCCACAAGCTTCTTCATAGAAAAAAAATATTCTAAAGTCCATCTGGAGAAGCAAGAACTTGGATAGCCAAAGCAACCCTTAGCAAAAAGAGCAATACAGGGGGCATTGCCATACCAGACTTCAAATTATATTACAGAATTATATTCATAAGAACAGCCTCATAGATCACTGGAGGCTAGGTGGTGGGTGGTGGGGGAGATGCATCTTTTGCCATTGCCACTCTGCTGGAATGGCAAAAAGACACATCTCCCCACCACCTACCCTCCACTCTGTTTTATTGGCAGAAAAACAGACCAGACCAATAGATCAATGGAAAAAAACTGAGGATCCAAACCTGAGCACATCCAATTTCAGCCACCTCATATTCGAAAAATGAGCCAAGAAGACTCAGTGGAGGGAAGACAGGATCTTCAGCAAATGGCGTTGGCATAACAGGATCACCACTAGTAGAAGAATAAAACTAAACCCCTACGTCTTCCCATGTACAAAAATCAACTCCAAATGGATCAAAGATCTCAATGTAAAACCTAAAACTCTGAAAATGATAGAAGAAAACGTTGGTAATAACCTACAATACATAGGTGTAGGAAAAGACTTTCTAAATCAGACAGCAGCTATGCAAAAATCCAGGTCAACAATTGACAAATGGTACCTTATTAAACTCGAGAGCTTCTGTACAGTGAAAGATACAATCAAAAGTAAAGAGAAAACCCACAGAGTGGGAGGAAACCTTCACCAGTGATACATCTGACAGAGCATTAACTTCCAGAGTGCATAAACTACACAAAAAAACAAATGAGGAAGAAAACAAATGACCTACTCAAAAGATGGAGTAAAGCTATGAGCAGAGACTTCACAAATGAAGAAGTAAAGATGGCTGAGAAATATCTTAAAAAGTGTTCAACATCACTAATAATTAAGGAAATGCAAATTAAAACCACATTAACATTTCATCTTACTGCAACAAGACTAGCTATGACCCAGAAACCAAAGGATACCAAATGCTGGAAAGATTTTGGGGAAAAGGGAACACTCATCCACCATTAGTGGGAATGCAAACTTCTGCAACCTCTATGGAAAGCAATGTAGAGAACTCTTAAGAAACTGAAAATAAGCCTATCACCTGACCAAGTCATATCACTCCTGGGTATATAACCACAAGACTTATCCTATCACAGAGATACATACACATCTATGTTTATTGTAGCTCTATTCACAATAGCAAAGAGCTGGAAGCAGCCCAAGTGTCCTTCAACTGACTGGATAGAGAATATGTTGTACCTTTACACAATGGAATTCTATGCAGCAGTAAAGAAAGATGACATCATGAACTTTTCAGGTAAATGGATGGAACTCAAAGCCATTATATTAAGTGAAGTAACACAGTCCCAAAAAAACAAACGACTAATGGAATCCCTCATTTGTAGATACTAGCATGAAATCCTTAGTTGAAAGGCAAGGTGAGCAACATTAACGTTATATTTCTTTTTATCTGAAAGCAACTGTGCTGGTATAATGTGAATCCCTTAATGGGCTCTAGAATTAACTTACTATGTATTTTCAGACTTTGTAATCTTGGTATATGAGTGGAGGGTATGTATTCATATTTTAAAGTAACATAAAATTTAAGGGAAAATGTAAACTCCTAAACATATTTTGGAATTAACATACAGATTATTTTCAGAGGTCATAATTTTGGTATATATGTGACATATATATATATATATGCATATTTTGGAGCAATACAAATGGGAGGGAACAACAAGGACAAAAGGACTTGGTCAAAGAACTGACTGAAACAGTTAACTTCTGCCCAAACAATAAACCTCTGCAGAGAAAAAAAGACTGAGAAAAAGACACAAGACTTATATGGCAGAATACATGAACTTGGGTGGAATGGGAGACATGGAAAAGGGAGTGTGTCTAAATTGCACTGAGAAATGATGTATGAAATTCCCAAAACATCAATAAAATATTTTATAAAAATTACTTTATATTGGACAGTAAATTATAACTGTACAAATCTTGATTTTTTTTCAATATTCAGACCTCTTCTTTAAGGCACACGGGACCTGCTAGGATGCTTTGCAAACCTAATAATGCAACCTCTCAATCTCCATAGATTCAGTGACTCTAAAGTTCAGGCTGTTACCAAATCTAGATTATGTGTTTATCTCAGAAAATTCTCTCAACGATCATAAATAAATCTATAGTTTAGGTGTTACGTGTTTTTCTAAAATAAGCAGATACTGAAGCATATTCTCATCCAAAAGTATGTATAAGCTATTTACCAAGACACATATTTGAAAATAAATGTGGAAAAAAACTAAATACAAAAATATGTCAACTCTAAATATAAACCTTAATCATGCTGCCAATCTGAACTAAACTGACTCTTAGAAACAAAAGGACGTTATACAATATAGAGACTTTAGCATAAAAAGAACAGTTCAAGGGTTGAGAAGATGGCTCAGTGGATAAATTGCTCAGCCCACAAATGTGAGTAGTGGAATTTGGATCCAGGGAACTGGTGTGGAAACCAAGCAGGAGTGGCATCCGCCTATAATCTCAGCCCTTGGAATCCCTATAGGAAGCCAGCTGGCTAAACTAGCCCAATTCATTGAGCTCCAGGTTTATCTAGAGACCTTGGCACAACAAATACAGTGGAAAATGCCTGAGGAAAACAACTAACGTCAACTTTGAGCCCTCCCATATATACACACATATGCATGTGCACAGACACACACACACACACACACACACACACACACCACACACACGTACCCACATGTATTAGAACATGCACTGCATACTCACTGGCATGCATATCACAAACACATCCATACATGAAAGAGCATTAGAATAAAAGAGTATCTTTTGTAGCATCAAAATATATAGGTATCTGTTCATATTTTCTTATAGCAACTCAGAGAATTTTCTGGAATTCACTTCCCATCAGTGTACATCAATATGCTAATTTACTGAATAATTACTTAGCTTCATTTGTACATGCATGGCTTACATATACATACATGTACAAACATATAGTAGTCTGAGTTAAAAAGCTGAAGAAAATAGGAAGCTGAGCATCTCAGAGAAAAATTAAAGCCAGTAATTCTTATATAATATTCTCAGCCATATATTTAGCAAGTCTCTGCAATTATTAAATATATGATGAGAAAAGACAGAGCACTTGAATGTAAGCATGTTTCCAGTGGAGGCTGTTATCCCTTATCAGGGGTAGAAGCCTAGAAAGACAGCAATTATGGATGATATCCACACCCATTTATCAAACAAGAATCACATGCTTATAATGTATATTTTACTTTGATAATTTTACTAATTCAAACGTGTTGATATTGAAGATATGTGTGATAGATATGACCTCTAAATTATAAATTATATGCTCTAAAAGTAAGTAAAGACAAATTTTTTGGATAGGAATTAATATCTATAATTATAAAGAATATAGAAGTGTCTTTAGTGAATCCACATGAATTTTAGAAATGTTTTTCTTAACCCTGTGAAGAATGTCATAAGGATTTTGATTTCCATTGCATTGAATCTATGAATTGCATTTGGTAGGATGGTCATTTTCACAATATTAGTTCTACAAATCCATGTGCACGGAGGTCTTTCCATCTTCTGGTGTCTTCCTCAAACTCTTTTTTCAAAGATTTAAATTTTCAATTTTCATTGCAGAGATCTTTACAGGATCATTCCTAGATTTTATTTGAGGCTATTGTGAATGGGACCATTTCCATGATCTCTTTCTCCTATTGCTTATTATTGGTATATACAATGGCTACTGATTTTTGTAAATTGATTTTGTGTCCTGTCACTTTGCTGAAAGTGTTGAACATTTTTAGAAGTTTTCTGGTGGAATTTTTCAGATCTCTTATATATAATATCCTATCATAGGGACAATTTGACCTCTTCCAATTAGCAATCCTTTAATGTCCTTTGTTTGTCTTACTATTCTAGCAAGAGTTTCAAGCTCTATATTGAAAATGAGTGGAGATGGTGGACAATTTGTTTCCTGATTTTAATTGGACTCCAAGTTTTTCTTCATTTAGAATGATGTCGGTTGTGGATTTATTGTATATAGTTTTTTTTTTCCTGGTAGAATCATGTTCTATTTATTTAGGTCTATGTCCAATGGCAGAGAGTTATAGCCTTATAGCCCCTCTGCTACACAACTCCAGGAAACCCTGTTGTTTTATTTTATTTTTTTTTTTGAGAATCAAATGTCCATTTTTATTCATGTACATAAACACAAATTGGATCATTATAAAACACAAATTACACTAAAAATAATGAGGGTAGCATTCTGAGTAGGCAGCTGTATCCTACAAAGTCCATCAGTTCATATTGGTTTTTTTTACAAGCTTTAAATAATTTTATGCTATCACATTACCAAATTGGTATATTTTTACCCATTTTAGAGTGAAAGCAAAAGCTTAGAGATCACTAATTTGTTCAGCTGATGCATGCTGGGATCAGGAAGGAGAAATGACCATTGACCTTTTCTTTTTTTTTTCTTTTTTTTCTATTACTTTTTCTTTCATTTTTTAACGATAAGTAATAATTTATGAGTACAAGCATCCTTCATGTAAAACCAATTTGCAAGCAGTTGTGCCCAAACCCACACAACCCAAGGGTCCCACCATTCAGCTGGGGGCCTTGTATGTTCAATCAAGTTGATCAAATAAGTGTCCAGTCTATATTGCTGTAGTTTCACCATTCACCCCAATCACAGCCCTTACATTACCACACCCCCTCTTCTGCAGATTGTTCCCTAGGCTTAGAAAAGGGGCATGGGTGGACGAGAAGCAAAACAGTACTTTCTCTGGAGCTGTTGTTTTGGACTCTGGTCAATTCTGGATGTTTCCTTTCATGGTCTGATAGTTTGTCCAGGAATAACCTTTCAGTCCTACTAATGAAGCACAGGCAATAGATACATAGGTTTTTAAACAGTACTAATTGTTATGGTAGGTTACATTGGTATAGACACAGATATTTGGATGGTATGTTAATGTACGAATTACATTTTTTTCTGTAAAATATGACAGGGTCTTACTGTGGCTTATAATATCTCCTAACCACTAAAGGATGTAAGCTTGTGGCATCAGCCATGGGTTATTCCTCCAAGGAGAGAGCTAATAGCCAATTAGATTTGGGATATACAGGCATATGGCTGCCACTGCTTCACAGTATTTGCAGGCAGGTGAGGTGTAGCTGGTGCTGATGGAGGAGTCTTGCTTGACTCGAGGAGACCTATATTTGCTTTATTGGTTTAGTGACCTTTGGTAACACTCTCTGGAATTCCAGAGACCAACTTTACACTTGCACGTGCAGTCTCAATACATCTTTCCCAAGCTTACATCAGGTCTTCGACAGCAGGGCCTTATCACCTCTCTTGTTTCAGGTATCCCAGTTTACAGGCAAGAAGCATTTACCTTTTGTGGGGGCTTGGATCCCCTGGCCAACATCTCCTTGGTAGAATAATCCATTGCTGATATCAGACCTCTCCTGTATTAATATATTTTGCTTAAATGCACAGCTTAAGGAGACTTTAGTATTATATTGGTTCTGAATAGAGAATAGTCCTTTTCACAGTTCCTATGCCTATTAGTCAATTAAAGAATTGTTTTACTGGTTTTATAAGAGATTACTTTTCTGACAGTTCCAACTTTTCTCAGACTCTGCCGACAGGTTACATGGTGTTTGAGGACTTAGTAAAAGTAAATATGTGTATATTAAACAACATTGGTTTAAAGATTCTGATAAAAACGGTAATGCACCTTAGTTAATTGGAAATATAAATTGCTGTCATCCACTTTTGTTTTACTTAAAATCTGTATAACAATAACTTTGGGATTGGCACATACAAATGTTCTCTATAATTTTTTTGTTGTGCAGTATCATCTTGTAGCATTCTCTTTTACCTGTAGGATGATTTATCTTAAGAAATTAAGTTTGCTTCCCAAGTTAATGACATACAGTCACCCAAAACAGCTTGGGTGAATTTCATGAAATCTGTGCTGTGATTCCTGCCTATAGGTACATGTGCTACAAATGCCTTTTTTGAGACTCATTGGTCAAAAAACAAAAACCTAAAATAAAAAGGGGGGATACAGATATATATGAAATCTTTTTGTCAAAAACTTTGCAATTCAAATCTTAAAACTAACTACAGGAAAATATTTGTATGTTCCCATAGGTCAAAACATTGCCAACATAACAGCTGAGAAAGAAAAGACACAGCTTTGCATTGTGTAGGATGTACCAGGAAGTGCCAGCAGAAAGGTTGGCCCTTCTGAATATTGAAAGGAAGAAAAACATCAGACTGCTACGGGCATCAAACCCCTCTGTGGATCCTACTTGTAACAACTATTTATAATGAGTCCTAATGAAACTTACCTTCTAGGTGCCTCAAAGTTTTAATAGGAGAGATTTTCTTACCTCTCCTTCATAGAACAAGGTGGAATATGACGATGATGAGGTCATTCTCTAACTGTAAATTGGAGTCTATTGTATATAGTTTTAATTATAGAGGTATTTTAATTCCAGTCCAATTCCCTCTAGGCCTTTTAACATAAATGCATGTTGGGTTTTGTCAAAGGCCTTTTCTAGGTCTATTGAAATGCTCATATGATTTTTGTCTTTTGTACAATTATATGATTTATTACATTTGTTTATTTACTTATATTGAAACATCACTGCATCCCTAGAATAAAGCCGACCTGATCGTGTTGGACAATCTTTTTAATGTGTTTGTAAATACCTTGATGCGAAGTTTTGTATCTATATTCATTAATGATATGGGCCTATAGTTTCATTTTTACCTGGTTTTGGTAATAGAATAATACTGGCTTTATGAAAGGACTTTTGGAGTTCTCTCTCTCTGTTTCTATATTTTTAATAACTTAAGTAGTTTTGGTTGTAAATGTTCTTTGAATATCTGGTAGAATTCTGCTGTGAATCAATTTGGGCCTGGGATTTTTTGTTAAGTTGAGAAGTATTTGTATTTCTGTATCAGTTTCTTTTTTTTTAATTTATTTTTGTTGATGCTTTGTGTATTTCATACATCATTTTCCAATTCAGTTCAGGCATATATCCCCTTCCCTTCCCCCGCACCCCACCCCTACCCATCGCAGATCGTGCATTCTGCCGTAAGTTTTCAACATCTTTCTCTGCTTTTTTGTTTTGTTTTGTTTTCATTTTTTTTAACAATAGGTGATAATTTGTCAGTACAAGCATCCTTCATGTAAAACCAATTTGCAAGCAGTTGTGCCCAAATCCACACAGCTCATGGGTCCCACCATCCAGCAGGGGGGGCTTGTATGTTCAATCAAGTTGATCAAATGAGTGTCCAGTCTATATTGTTGTAGTTTCACCATTAACCCCAATCAAAGCCCTTACATTCTATCATGCCCCCTCTTCCGCAGATTTTTCCCTAGGCTTAGAAAAGGGGCACAGGTGGATGAGAAGCAAAACACTCTACTTTCTCTGGAGCTGATGTCTTGGTCTCTAGTCAATTCTGGCTGTTTTCTTTCATGGGCTGCCAGCTTGTCCAGGCATAACCTTTCGATCCTACTAATGAAGCACATGCAATTAGATATTTAGGTATTTAAACAGTATAATATATAGCCTTTCAATCCTACTAATGAAGCACACACAATTAGATATATGGGTATTTAAACAGTACTAATTGTTATGGTAGATTACTTTGGTATAGACACAGATGTTTGGATGGTATGTCAATTCATGATCTACATTTTCTTCTGTCAAACTGCCTTCTTTAATTGACTAATGGACATAGAAACTGTGAAAAGGATTATTTTCTATTCAGAACCAAATATAATGCTAAAGTCTCCTTAAGCTATGCACTATATCAGTTTCTTTATTTGTAGTGGGTCTGTTTAATCTATTTACCTCTTCTTGGTTTAATTTTGGTGGTTCCCATGAATTTAGACCTTCATATATTTCTTTTAGGTTTTTCCAACTTGATACAGTATGGGTTTTTAATTAATTCCTTATAATTTTCTGGATATTTTTGTTTCTCTTGTAATTTTTCCCTTTTATTCCTGTTTTGTTGGATTTTCTCTATAATTTTTGGTTAATTAGGCTATGTACAGGTTTGTTTATATTGTTTATCTTTTCAAAAATCTGACTCATTGATCCATTTATTGTTTGTATTTGATTAATTTCTGCTCTGATTTTATTTGTCCTCATCAGTTGGATTGAGTTTGGTTTCTTCTTTTCAGAGTTTTAGTTGTATTCTTAAGTCATATATTTGTGTTCTTTCTGATCTTTTAATCTAGGCACTTAGAGATATAAACTTAGGACTGTTTTTAGAGTCCCAGAGGTTTTATTGTTGTATTATCATTTCCACTTATGTCAGAGACTAGGAAAAATTGACTTGGAATAAGCAGAGTTCAGGAATTCTGGGAAGCAGTTTATGATCCAGATAGGGGTGAGTAGCTGAACACAGTGACTCACAGAGACTGTCTAGTAGAACACTGCCAAAGATAAGGGACACAGGCGTCCACCAAGAACTTAGGCTCCCTTTTCTCGGAAGAAACACCTCAGTTAAGCAACCTTCAATGGTTTTCAGCTTTACACAAGCCCTTCGTGTAGTCTCTCTCAACTTCTCTGTAAAGGGAGCACCTGTCTCATTTTTATTGCTTTTTCTTGGAACCTCACCTCTTTTGCACACTTTCAAAGGCTGGCAACATTTTCTCTATGTAATCCTGTAACACTGGAGAAATAAACTCATGCTTGCATAAGGCAAATCATCTGAAGGGTGAATATCATCACTCCTGTGCTGCTCCTATATCAGTTGGGTCTGGGGCATACTTGTGAGTAGCTGAAATCCCCTGCACACTTAGTTCGAGGAATACTCTTATTACTCTCTTAATTTCTTCTTTGACCCATTCCATTCAGATGTGTGTTGTTTAACCTCCATGAATTTGTGTAGTTACTAGAGCTTCTTTTGCTATTGATTTTAAGCTTTATTGCATTATGGTCTGATAGAGTCTATGGAATTATTTCTTTTTTTTTTTTAATTTGCTGTGGTTTGTTCTGTATATGGTCAATTTTAGAGACTCTTCCATGGATTGATGAAGGGAAATTATATTCTTTGGTGCTTGCCTAGAATATTTGGTAGATGTCTGTTATGTCCATTTGGTGTGCTATGTCATTTAATTCAGATCCCTCTCTGTTTATTCTTTGTCCAGTTGACTGGCTTATTAGAGATGGCAGGCTACTGAAGTTTCCCTACGGTTACTGAGATGGGTTAATCTGTGTCTTAAAGTTCTATAGTACTGTTTTTATGAAATTGGGTACACCACAGTTTGGTGCTAAGTGAAGTTAAACAAACTCAGAAGAACGAGTGACACATGTTCTGTCTCATTTGTGGATATTACCACCAAATCCTTACATGTGAGTATATAACATGATATAGCAACAGGAGCCCAGAAATGGAAAGGAAAAGAGAAACAAAGAGCAGAAGAGAGGGAGATAATAGAAGACAGATGTTACTAATAGGGCAATGGCAGAAATGGGCTACTTAAGTGAGAAAGGAGTACAGGAAACCACTGGGCTAAAAAAGAAGGGGGATAATAGGAGACAGGTATTTCGAGGAGAAATGGAGAATGTTGGGGTAATTTAACTGGGAGGGAGGAGAGGAAATCAGAGAGGGAGAAAGAAATGAGAAATAAATAATGTTTAGGTGGTGTGAAAAAAAATTACAAAATGCATTAGTTCAAAAACTTACTGAAAAATAAATATCTCTACAGGAGTACATATATGTAGCTGAAGCCTATGTAACAAGACAAACAGTGCCACATGGGATAAACTTTCCTTCAAGTTGTTGGTCAGGATATTCCAAGAGACTCTCAAA
This sequence comes from Rhizomys pruinosus, assembly GCA_009823505.1. Lineage (NCBI taxonomy): Eukaryota > Metazoa > Chordata > Mammalia > Rodentia > Spalacidae > Rhizomys > Rhizomys pruinosus. Next base: position 2,478,551 of record VZQC01011911.1, on the reverse strand, counting down.
ATAATACATACTATTTCCTTAGTCTCTGACTATCTACCAGAACTTGAAGGTAAGACCCTGTTACGGAAAACAGGACATACTTCAACAAAGGACTTGGAGCAATAGAGCTATAACTGACTTGGAAGCCCCCTCCCTGAAAACTAGTTCTCATAGCTGTAGAGGAAACTTATTCAAGATGCTAATGGAGGAAATCAATCAATAGTCCATCCCCAGGTTTAAAGCTTAATAACCACAACAATGAATGCACAACAAGCTCAGGCAGTGCAATAATGGCACTTTCATCTTGGGGGTAATCAACAGCAATCTAATTGAACTTAAAGCCACCTGTTATGGAAAACACCCTTCCCAGAAGAGCAGCTCACAGCTTAGCATGGCGCCCTGCCTCTCACTCCCATAGTACCCAAAAGAAACTAATGAAAACTCTTCAAACTACAGTTTAGGAGATACTAGCAAGTTTAATGGGTTTCCTCACAAAGCGAATGGGTGTGGGGGTCACTTAGGGGATTTCTGATGCTCTTCCCCCTCATGTTCATCCCAGGCCCAGACTGCTATGACCTCTGCCCAAGATGGTGCCAGTAGGAGAGAGAGCCAACCACTAGTACTCTTGGCTTATAAGCCTTTAGCCCCTCCTTCTTTTACAACAAAGGTGAGGTAGCTGATGGGGAGGGGTTGCTGGATCCCTGGCTCCTTCCCTCCTTCAGAAGAACCATAGTCAAGTTCGCAATCTAAAGGAGGTCATTGTCCAGGGCCAGTGTGTTCAGAAGAATGTCCATCCTACACCAGCCCAATGGGAGGAGGAACTGTAAACATATGTAGCACTGTGAACAGAGCCATGTATACATTGTATACAGGGCCAGCCAGAGAGGTCACAGATCCTAGAGAAAACCCTATATCTGTCATGTCCCTAGGCAAATTCAATTTGTATTATATGCTAAACACAGATCCTTATATTTACAAACAAGTATTCCAGTTATCACTCATCAAAGAAGCTTCTTTTTGCAACAGAAAGAGACTAGCATAGAGTTCCATAACTTTCCCACACAGAATCAGTGTCTGTGAAATACCCAACCCCAAATCACAGGTATATAATAATGGAACCTCTACACCTATGGCTCATGTAACATAGTAGAACTAGGGGTAGAGAGAATACTAATGTATCTCTCAATTCTCATCAATGAAACTTGCTCACAAAACAGAAGGCAAAGAACAGAGAAGGCTACAACTGACCAAAGTATAGAGACTAAGAAACAGCAGAGTGTGGGTCCTTGGATAGGACTCACATTAAACCTTACCCACCTAGAGCTCAGGGACCATTGTGGAAGAGTAGGCAGAAAGATTGTAAGAACCAGAGGAGGTGCAGGACCATATGGGAATAGTCTTCCAGGCTCCTGAGAACTTACTTATAGGAACTTACTTCAAATGGTGACAGTATGCACGTGATCCATGCTGATTCAATCATAGAAGTAGGTAAACAATCAGCAAGCCCCAATGTGGCTGAGGAACTGCTGGCAGCTGATCACTGCTGGGTGAAGGAGAATTGGTCTTCTTTAAGGGAGTGATGGTAGAGAGGCTGAACAGGTTCCAATGGATGAACTCACTTTGAGAGACATCTGGGTACACAAACTTGATTTCACAGGCCTTAATGTATATGACAAGATGTGTGAAATCCAGTGGGCAGGGTATGGGGGGTGAAGACGGGAGAGAGGATCTAAATATGATTAAGATATATGAAATCTACAATAATTCAATTAAAAATACACATATAAAAAGAATATTAAGGCAATTATAAAATATTGTTTCCTCAATTCTTAATAACCATTTAAAAAGTAGCATTACGGTTAAGATTTACTAACTTTCAACCCAGAGAGTCACTCAGCTCAAAGTTTATAAAGTTTAAAAATAAACCATTCTGGTTTAAAGATAAATAACAAATTGACTATATGAAAGACTGAAAAATAAAATTTCATGGTATTTTCTCATATTAATTCCATTCTAATGGCTATATTGAAGGCATTGGGTCAAGTCTGCAACATGGTGGGCAAAGATATAATTATTGACCGAAGCGAAAGATTATACTTGCTGTCAGTCATCTCAGGAAAGAATTATCAACATAGAATTTGAATTGATAAGGAAGAAGGGATTTTTATCCCAGAGCTTAGAAACAGAAAGGCATGGAATCTGAAGTGTGACAGCAGAAAAAGATTCCTCGAATGGGGCCACAGTGTTCTGGCCACATGGGAGTGATGTGAGGAGCTCCCCCTTTCCCAGCAGCAGTATGAGAGCAGGATTGCCTATCACACAGGGCAGTGCAGTACTGGGCTGGGCATGAGCCAGTACAGGGACCAAGACTGAACTTTGATAGACATGGCATCAGTAGCCAAGACAAGCTTCACAAAGCAAAGCTCAGATTTCACAAGGACCTTCAACAGCAATTGTGGCCACAGCCAGACTAATGGCAAGTAAAATGCCCAAGTCAAAGAAGCCCTTGTTCTGAATTCTTCCAAGGCCTTGGGGGAAGGAACTATTCTGAAATATATTCAGAAGACCTTCATCTATTGGAGTAATTTCTAGCAAAGTAGTACATGTCCTCAGGTCTTTTGTCCTTGTGATTTGTATGCAACATTTTTCCTTCTTTTTTGGGGGGGCAGGGTCTTATTGAGACAGGGTCTCCCTTTAGTCCTAGCTGGGCTGGAGCTCATTATATAGACCAGGCTGGCTCATTATATACACCAGAGATCCACCTGCCTCTGCCTTCTGAGTGCTAGGATTAAAGACGTTCACCACCACACCCAGCTAACATTTTTCAAATATATGTTATAAAGACTAGAAAGAGAATAAATTCATGTTTAGTGCCTCAGTGGAGAAGAATATTTTCAGAAATTGATGCATATACCAACTTTCTAGAAAATCGATTGAACAAAAAGTATGATTCAGAAAAAAATGAAAGTGATTATGAAACATGACTTAATTCCCCAAAATTTATCAATCAGATTGATCAGAACACCAATAAGATTCCAGTTGGAAAAGTTTTTGAGACTTTAAATTCAAGTATTTTAGAACTAACATAGCAAACTCTCCAGTTCAAACACTGTGCCTTCCAGCGTAGGCCCTCAACTAGCACTTGTTTTTATTTGAAGTATAATTTCTAGTCTTTACAAAGCATTGCACTCTACAGTGTGTTCTCTTATAATTATTTTATTTCATTTGATGATTACCCTGTGATCCTTTCATTGTTATTACTATTATTCTTAGGACCATTCTTTTTTACATATACAAAAGAAGACTAATAAATTAAGATTTTTGCAAAATTATTAAAATACTGAAACCTACAGACCAATTATTTGCATCATAAAATTCTCCTCTGTTTAATAAAATCCTTTAGAATATTATTTTTATGCCTAAGGAACTTTTTATTGCATATTAAAATTGGAGTAAAATTATAAAAAATTACAGCTCACATTTGGGTGTATATATTGCTTAAATGAAGAGAGAACAATTATATTTGCATTACTTTTTCTGTTTTAAAACAGCTCTTAAATTATGTGGCTCTATTGAACTGCATTTATTTAGAGGAAAGTACAAATGATAAGTTTCATCAGGCTGACTATGTTTTCTGATCAAATTTATTGTTTAACTTGCAAAGAGTTAGAAGCAAATTCCACTTCAGTTAGTAAGCCACATGGAAGACAAAACCACGTAGAAGACAAAATGGAAAGGAAGAGCAAAAGAAAGCATCTCAAATGCTAAACTTGGCTTGAAATGTTCCCACAGTTTGACCAAAGTGATTTTTAAAAATTTCCTTGGTTTGGCACACATGTTCTGATATGTCATGCATCACAGAATTACTGAGTGTTGAAAATGTGGTGAACATGCTAGGGCTTTGGATGTGCTTGTAGAAAAGTGGCATAAACCAGAAGAATAAAAGGAAGAAACAAATGCATGATACCTAGAAATTATCACTGCTCTGAAAGAAAGACAGCAGTCAAAGAAGAAGGGTAAAAGTGAGTGGGTGGAATGGTTGGGGCCGTAGATCAGTGGTAGCATACTTGATTAGTGTGTATGATGCTCTGGGTTTGATCTCCAGCACCACAAAATGTGTATACACACACACATATAATATATATTATATATAATATATATACACACATATATATTATACATTTTATATATATATATATGTGTGTGTGTGTGTGTGTGTGTGTGTTGTATATGTAAAATTATGTGGGGAGAAGCACTGCTAGTTGAGCTATAGCCATCAGAGAGGATTTTGTAAGGATTTGAGAAGGGAGTGTAAAGGGATTTTAAAAGCATCTGAGGCAGAAGTCAAATGTTCCAGTTCGAAAATTAAATTAATGCATGTCTAAGGAAATGCTATACTACTATAATGAAATGCTTGAGTCAAGCTTTTATGAAGGCAAACTGTTCATTTTACTTACAGAATTGGATACTGTTGAAAGAGTGTTGCACAGGCCCTTGTGAAGCATCCCTCTTAGCTCTTAGCTTCATCACCTCCTGGTGGATCGACATGGCAGGAAGGCATGTAAGCACTTTTCTGCTTTTCTTTTGAGCTACAGAGGAAGCCAGAGAATGATTCAGGCCTTGGGCTGTCTGACATATCAATTTACCTCACAAGAGCATGGTATCCCATGGGAGTTACCTGAACACTCCCTGAGGGCAGTTCACCTAATGACCTAAGTGTATCACAGTAGGCCCCATTCCTTGTTGGTCCTGCCACTTTCCAAGCACTGGGGGCCACACTTCTAACACATAAATCTGTGGAAGACAAACTCTAAACCACAGCATTCTGCCCCTGCCTTTCAAAGTTTGTGACCATCTCTCAGCACAAAATGCATCATTCCATCCCGATAATCTCAAATACTTGATTGTTCCATAGTTGCTTCGAAAATTCAAATCCAAAGTCTCCTCTGAGAACCAAGAGCAATTCTTTGCCCACTGAGCACCTGCAGTATAAAAAAAGCTTCATGTGCCAAATTGCCAGAGTGAGACAGACACATAAGCATTATTATTTCAAAAGAGAGAAATGCACAAGTAAAAACAATCAATCAGCCAAAATAAGCCTGAAATCTTCCAGGGAAGACATCAGTCTGCAAGTTCTCAGTACAGTAGTTCTTGTGTACATTGTGACTGATCCCCCAGATCTCTAGCACCCTGTCTCCTGCTTTTCTGGTTACCTCCTACATGGTTGCTCTCTTGAGTTATGTACCAATGTCAGCAGATTTCCTAGGCAACCATGGCAAAATGATGGTCACTCTACACTGCTCAGGTCCGCACCATGGCTCAAACCCCACAGCTGGGGGAAGTGTCATCTCATTGAGAACTCTGCAAAGCTTCCAAACTTGCTCCAAGCTTCTTCCTGCTTTCCCAGTTTTTCCTGGAAAATCTTGGTGGAAACAACCATGTCCCTGTACATTTTGAATTCTGCACACCTGCAGAGCCACATGCATGCCATGGAGTTACTACATTACCATAGTTCTGCGTGGATATGCTTGAGCCATGTGCATGAAGTGCTTTGACTCACAGAGTCCAGAGAAATGAATCTTAAGGTAATCACAGGCACTGAGTCTGTGGAAACTCCTTAGAGTTTCACTTTTGCCCCAAATGATTTTTAGGCCTGTGATGAGATTTTCTCAAGACTTTTTTTCTGGTTGCTTTGTGTGATAGTTTTAATTGTCAACTTGCCAAAACCTACCATCAACTGGGCAGAAAGTTTCAAGGAGGGATTGTCTGGATCAGGCTGTCTGTGGGTAATTGTCTTGATTAGATTTACTGAAGTGGGAAGACCAAGCCTGGTAGCATGTAACACATGCCTTAGGCTTGAGTCCTGGACAGTATACAAAAAGGAAAGAGTAAGTTGAACACAAGAAGCATGCATGCATGCATGCATTCATTTTTCTGGGTACTCTGGACTGTGGATGTAACTATCTACTTCAACTTCACCTGGCCTAGGCTTCACACCATACTGCATGGCTATGCAGGAAAGAATCTCTGTCCTTGACATCATGAGAAAGAAACATATCAGCCCTAAAATAACTGCTATCCTGTAACAAAACAATTTTAACTATGTATTTCTAAAGATATCATGTGGAATTATGAACACAGGTAGTACAATAAAGGATGTTGTTTAATTTTTTTAATTCTCATTTAAATTGACCAGTTCCCAGTTTGAACAGAGGACATATGCCTTCCTCAACTCAGTGGAACCATATTCACATGCACATATACAGGAATCCCAACACTAGAGTTGAGGGCAGTGATCTTGAGTCACATCAAAACACCTTATACTTCCTGTAATATAAATAGTACTTTTAATATCTGTTTATTAGAAAAATTATCTACCCATCTACAATAATTAATTCTTTGTGTCACTTTTCTGTCACTGTGATAAAGCAACCATGAACAAGGGACTTATAAAAGGAAGAGTTTATTTGAGCTTAAGATTTATGGTTCCAGGGAATTAGAGTCCATTGTAGTGGGGAGGCATGGTGACAGGAGCTGGAGAAGAAAGCTGAAGTTCACATCTTCCAATGAGCTCAGGAAGCCAAGAGAGAGCCACTGGAGACTAGCAAGGCTTGTTAAACTCTCTAAGCCCACCCCCAGTGATGTACTTCCTCCAGCATGGCCACACCTTCTAAGACCATTCAAAACAGCGCCACCAACTGGGGACAAAATGTCTGAATACTTGAAAGCCATGGGGGACATTTTCATTCAAACCACCACAATTAATTACATTGTAGTTATTTAATACTCAACTATCATAGACTGTATATGTGTACAGCTTTATCTAGACAACAAATTTTGCTTTAGGCATGTCGACTATGAAATATTGCAATAACTATGGGTTATTTCATGGCTCTCCTCAGGGTCCATGAAACAGAGGTGGTGAGTTGTCAAAAGATTAGTTGAACTGTAGGAAGTCCTATGCTAATGTAAAGTAGCTCATTTAGTGTAGCATTTTAAGCATAGGAGAGTGGGTGTCAGAAATTCAACTGTTTCAGCCTTTTTTCCACTACCTAAGCTAACTATAAGTTGGGCCTTGATGATTCTAATGTCTTTCTATTTAAAAATGGGGATTATGATACTTGGGTAGAGTAAATGAGATTCACATACAAGGCCCCAGTCCAAAAATAGACAGATGCTAAATACCAGGTTATCTGTTATTACTTTTTTCAATGTTGTTGGTCATCCGATAAATGATAATAGTACTTCTTCATTTTGCAGATAAATAAAGACTAAAACCGAGACAGTCTGTGTTATTTCCCTGGGTGCTTGTTCTACTTTTCCAATAACAGCTAAGCCTATGCCCTTTCTCCTAAACCTCTCAGGAAAGCAGATTCTTGAGGGAGCCCTCTCATCTGAGGCAGCTGTTATAACAAAACTATTGCCATTGCTGTCTCTTAGACTTTGCCTTAAAGGTACCTATTTTATTAGCAAGACTTTTACTGCCTAAATGCTTTTAAACAAAGATAATGTCTTTATAGATGTAGAAATAATGTGCTTTATGTTGCAAGTCTAATCTTTTAAAATAAATTACCCCAGCTCAACAATTATTTTCAAGCTTGGAATAGATTTTAAACTGGGAAAACTTTTCATAAAGATTGCTTTACTAGCATACTATAAGTCTTCAATAGAACCGTGCTTTTCACGAGTAAAATGTTTACAAAATATAATTTCCTAACAGAGTCATGTACACCATGTACTATGAAAAAATTTTTTTTCCTTGTTACTGAAGGTCACGATTGAGAGTTTAAGGGATCGGAACATTTTTTTAGGTTTTGGTTTTGGTTTTAGTACTAGGTCAATGTGAGCAACTGTGTCAGGGACAGTGTTGGATGCTGACCCACAATCATTATGTCTTTTAAGATGAAAAAATCAAGAATAAAGTTAGGATGGCAGCAAACTGAACACTAAAGCAGGGTCCTATATAAGGGAGTTTGGAAATTTCACCAGTATAATTATGATCTGGTATACAACTAGGGTTTAATAGGTAGTGTTAAAATAGTTTCCTGTAGATCAGCCCTTATGTTGATGACAGTCCACATATACAACTGTGATCATAAGATTATAATGTAGCTGAGAAGTTCTTCCTCCTAAGGTTGTAGCCATTGTGAGACTTGGTACAATGAATAAGGGATGTATTTGATTTGATACTAATATAAAAAAGACTGTTGTGTTGCCATTTAAAATTATAGCAACACAATAATGCACTGTGTAATAGTGGCAAAAACATGATGTTACCGGTTTATGTATTTACTATAGTGTAGGTTTCTTTTAAATTTAGAATATAGTTTTATACTCCTATCTATAAAACATGAAGCACAGGCCATGTATCAATCATTGCAACTTTGTGTATCTTGTGTTTACCAAACCCACTGCCTGCAACATGAGATTATGCTGAATAATTGACCCACACCATCTAGAGTTATGAATTACACTCTGTGAAGTTATTACCTAACAACACCTTTCCTGGAGCATGTCCCTGTCATTAAGCAATGCATGGCTATATACATATTCATGAACTTTCAAAAATAAATTTATTTATGAAAACAATTTTATTTTTGCTAACTGCATCCAGAATGAAAATCTTATTTGTCTTCCAAATCTTCTTTGTCTAGTAAATGTAATTCATTCTTGTATAAAATATTTTCTTCAGCATGTTGGAAGTAACCTCTGCACCTCCAGACAAGGTACTCCATCAACCATATTAGTTCTCTATGCTTCTCTGCACAGTGTGACACTTTTTCTTACCATTGTCTGCCTTCTATTCTCCAACTGTAACTTCATACCATAGTTCGCATGTTAATGGTTTATGTATTTATTATAGTATATTTTTATCTTTAGTTTAGAATCTTTTTAAAAGTTCAAAAATGAATACTTTTCAAGATGAGGGTAAACATGAGTAAAGTCTGAGAACTAGAGGGGGGCCTATGATATAGGACAAAGGGGACTGGAGAAGACGAAACACCAAAATGGAAGGGGAAATACTGGTGTGAATGGGAGCAGCTGGGAAGAGTGGTCAGAGAGATGAGCTGGGAGGAGACTCGCCCCAAAGGAAATCTGCATGAAGGGAAGAGTGGTCAGAGAGATGAGCTGGGAAGAGACTCACCCCAAACGAAATCTGCATGAAGATGCATGTGGACACCTGTTACTTTTGAAGCTAATTTTATTTTTTTAATTTTTTTTCTTTTTATTGATGCTTTGTGTATTTCATACATCATTTTCCAATTCAGTTCAGGCATATATCCCCTTCCCTTTCCCCCGCCCCACCCCTACCCATCCCAGATCATGCATTCTGCCATAATTTTTCTGCATCTTTCTCTGTTTTTTTTTTTTTTTTTTTTTTTTTTAACAATAAGTGATAATTTGTGAGTACAAGCATCCTTCATGTAAAACCAGTTTGCGAGCAGTTGTGCCCAAACCCACACAGCTCATGGACCCCACCATCCAGCGGGGGGGGGGGGGGGGCCTTGTATGTTCAATCAAGTTGATCAAATTAGTGTCCAGTCTATATTGTTGTAGTTTCACCATTCACCCCAATCGCAGCCCTTACATTCTACCGTGCCCCTTCTTCCACAGATTGTTCCCTAGGCTTAGAAAAGGGGCACAGGTAGATGAGAAGCAAAACAGTCTACTTTCTCTGGAGCTGTTGTCGTGGTCTCTAGTCAATTCTGGCTGTTTTCTTTCATGGGCTGCCTGTCATACTTAACAGAAGAAAATGTAATTCATGGATTAACATACCATCCAAACATCTGTGTCTATACCTAAGTAACCTACCATAACAATTAGTGATGTTGAAGCTAATTTTAAAATAAAGTGCTAGAATTTAAAAAAAATTCTCTGGTTTTAGTTTCAATGTATTTTGTTTTATATAATTTACCACTGCCTTTTATCATAACTTTGATCACTTCTAAGCTATAATTCATTTGATAGCTTATATAGTAAGTGTTCTTGAAAAGATAAATATAGCGTCATTAGAGCTGGATCTGATTCTACTTGCTAACAATTAATTTATTTTTCTTTTAATTTATTTTCTTTTTTACTAAATTTTTTGAATTTGATACATTTTTATTGTATTTAGACCCACTCCCTTATTGGCAACCCCCTTTAAGAACTTCTCCTCAATTTTATGCACTCATATATTATTACATATTATTATATATTGTATACATAAAGGCATATAGAGTCAAATTGTGTCCCCAAATGTCCTTCATTGTGGGTCCATCCATTGGAGCCTGGTTAACCTACCAAGAGTGCTTAAAAGCAACTGACTCTCCACTTCTCAGCAGTCATGGGTTTCCAATAGTTCTTTCCAACTGGGCTTGGTTTTCTTAGCCACTTACCCATGTTTGTGATGGGATGTGGTCTGGCTTTCCAACCATTTGGAAAACTCTGTTTGCTTGTGTTCATCCACCAGCTCCAGCTCTTACAGTCCTTCTGTACAGTCTCTTCTTCAATGATTCCTCAGACTTTGGAGGCAAAAGTTTGATAGAGGAGTCCAATTCAGAGATAATCTTTCCTTGGTCTTTTATTCTCTGAACGTTGGCCAGTTGTGGTTCACTGTGTTAATCACCATCTGCTGCATGAGGAAGCTTCTCTGGTGAGAGTGAGAGATGCTTTAATCTCTATCTATAATAATAAGTCATTAAGATCTGATATCACTTTCTGCCTCCTCTGCCGCCATGGCGCCCATGAAAAAGCTTGTGGCGAAGGGGGGCAAAAAAAAGAAGCAGGTTTTGAAGTTCACGCTGGACTGCACCCACCCTGTGGAGGACGGAATCATGGATGCCGCCAATTTCGAGCAGTTCCTTCAGGAGAGAATCAAAGTGAATGGGAAGGCTGGGAACCTTGGTGGAGGGGCTGTCACCATCGAAAGGAGCAAGAGCAAGATCACTGTCACTTCCGAGGTGCCTTTTTCCAAAAGGTATCTGAAATATCTCACCAAAAAGTATTTGAAGAAGAATAATCTACGTGATTGGTTACGCGTAGTAGCTAACAGCAAAGAGAGCTATGAATTACGTTACTTCCAGATTAACCAGGATGAAGAGGAGGAGGAGGA
>VZQC01011911.1:2424431-2466405 GCA_009823505.1 Rhizomys pruinosus | reverse complement strand
AAAAAAAAAAAAAAAAAAAAAGATCTGATATCAATTCAGGTATGTGCTCCGCATTATGAACCAGACCTTAAATACCATTTGAAAGTGATTGGTTAGTCCCATAATATTCATACCATTATTGCACCAGAAGTCATATCTTTCTAGGCCACTTGTTGAAACTTGCAGGATTCACAGCTGGGTAAGGTTAATGATTACATTTTTCATCCAGTAGCATGCTTAGCACTTTCCAGCAGTATGAGGGATAGCCAGTTGAGATGAAATTTCTAAGTCAGCACCAGCCTGATTCCTCCTTGTTGCTTCTACTCATGTATGTACTGTCTTCAGCAATCAGATCATGCCATAAAGTTCTAGTGGGTAACCAAGGTCAGGAGCAATGGCTTGACTGAGACTCTTGGTCAACAACGAGTTTCTTTAAAACATTATCCAAAAAGTAAACAAACAAACAAAAAAAAACATTATCTCTGCAAAAATTTCTCAACTAAATAGATGGTTCCATTTTCCTAATTTGCTATTTTATCTAAACCATTCAGCATAGCATTGGCTATACCTATTCAAAAGCAGTTAACACATAACCAGATGTATATTTCATAATTATCTTTATGAATTAAGAATAAGTGAAAATTTCTGAATGTAGCTCAGTGGTAAAGTTCACAACTATCTTGCCTCCCAAGAGCTACACTTGTGTTTTATTCCCAGTACAACAAAAAGAAAAAAAAAAACATGGAAATGAAAGTTATTTAGTGGCCCTCCCTGGCATTTAAGGTTCTGTGAAGTCAGCAAGGTCATTTGATGTGGACTGGTTTTCCTGCTTGAATTTGCTGTCGTCTTGTTTATTTGGCTTGGTTTGGTATTGTGAGGCACTGCTCTATAGCCCAGATTGTTCTGAAACTCACAGTACTCCTCCTGCCTCAGCCTTTTAAGTGCTATAGGCAGGATTGGTGTTCTTTTACAAAGATATATAACCACTTTCTTCTTAATAATACATTTCTGTTTTCCTTAGTAATCTAGGAACTATTTTTCCAACGTACTCCTTTTTTTTTTTTTAAATTAGTTTTTATTGATGCTTTGTGCATTTCATACATTTTTTCCAATTCAGTTCAGGCTTATTTCCCTTTCCCTCCCCCCCACCCCCACCCCATCCCAGATCATGCATTCTGCCATAACTGTCCTGCATCTTTCTCTGTTTGTTTTTTTTTTCATTTTTAGCTATAAGTGATAATCCATGAGTACAAGCATCCTTCATGCAAAACCTATCTGCAGGCTGTTGTGCCCAAACACCTACAGCCCCACCATCCAGTGGGGGGTGACAGGTTGTTTGTTCAATCAAGTTGATCAAATGAGTGTCCAGACTACATTGCTGTAGTTTCACCATTCACCCCAATCGCAGCCCTTACATTCTACCACGCCCCCTCTTCCGCAGGTTGTTCCCTAGGCTTAGAAAAGGGGCACAGGTGGATGAGAGGTAAAACAGTCCACTCTCTCTGGAGCTGTTGACTTGGACTCTGGTCAATTCTGGCTGTTTCCTTTCATGGGCTGACAGTTTGTCCAGGAATAACCTTTCGATCCTACTAATGAAGAACAAGCAATTAGATATATAGGTATTTAAGCAGCACTAATAGTTATGGTAGGTTACTTTAGCATAGACACATGTTTGGATATGTTAATCCATGAATTACAATTTTCCCCCCTGTTAAATATGACAGGGTCTTACTGTGGCTTATAACATCTCCTAACCTGTAGAGGATGTAAGCTTGTGGCATCAGCCATGGGTTATTTCTCCAAGGGGAGAGCCAATAGCCAATTAGATTTGGGATATACAGGCACATGGCTGCCTCTGCTGCACAGTATTTCCAGGCAGGTGAGGTGTAGCTGGTGCTGACGGTGGAGTCTTGCTTGACTCAGGGAGACCCATATTTGCTTTATTGGTTTAGTGGCCTTTCTGCTCATACTAACTCATCCACAGGCATGACTAAATGAAATAGTTTCTTCGAGTGTATAGCAGGTCCCTTGTGTACCCCAGAGACTACTTAGTGTCCAGCAGCTCTGCCTTGATAGATTAATTCAAAGTAGTGTATACTGGCAGCATGCTGGCAATTTTATGAACATAGGTCATAAGCACAACAATAATTAAGTTGTCTTCTTTAAAAACCATGAGCAGAAGGCATGTAAGTAAAAGTGCTTTGCTTTCTGCTGTGTAGAAAAATTTAAGATTCTGAACTATTTCATAATTTTCTAATATAATTTCAGGTGTTAAATTTATAATGTTCAAATAACAATTTTCAAAGAAATAAGTAAAGAGTAATATATTTTATGATAGTTTCTCTTTTTTAATTTTATTTATTATTTTATGTGTATGAGTGTACTGTGTGCATGTGGGTAGGTGCACCCATGTTGTGCAATGCTGTGAAGTCAGAAGAGGGCATTGGATTTCCCTGGAATTAGAATTAAAGATGTTCTTAGCCCCCATGTGAGTGCTGGGAATTGAACCCGGTTCCTCTGCAACAGCAGTTGGTGCTGAGCCATTTCGCCAGTCCCAATAGTCACTTTTTAAACTTTGATTTTAAGATATTTTTAGATTTTCAGAAAGATATGATAAATAATATGTAAATATCTCTGCATGACTATTGTAGAATTTCCTTCAGAGGTAATATATTACACAACCATACAACAATATCACAATCATAAAATTGACATTGACCCAATGTTCTGACCTCCCTCTGATTTTATTAGCTCTAAATATTCATGTTCTTCATGTGAGTATTTAATTCAATTATTACATATACAGATTCATGTGACAAACACCAAAGACAACACACAGAACAGTATCATCTCAGTGTCAAACTTATATTTGGAACTTGGTTTCCAATTTACATTTACTAGACAAAATCTTTGCTTCCAACATAGGAGTAAGTAGCATGTAGTTATCCTCAAGTATTGGTGGGTTATATTTTTCATTTTTAGATACACTTTTCTAACTCAGTGAGGATTTGCTAGTAATTCTGAAAATTCCAGTAAGCTTTAGGGAAAAATGTTACCAGGTTATTTCCAACTCTTCATTTTCTCTTTAATCAGAAAACTATGCAGCTATGTCTTAACCTGAAATGTATGCTGCTGCTTTTCTTTCCCATGGAGTGCTATCCACTAAATAGCCTTCCTAGAGTCTTCAGAACGCCCTACTCAGACCCCAAGGCAAACAAAATAGGAGGAAATTAAAGAAACACCGAAAGGTGCTGGTCTGCATGAAAACACTATGATTATCTTTTCTAATCAGATGGGAATAATTTTCTGGCTCTCTACCTGACTAATTTTCTCCAATCTTTCCCCCATCCTGTCAAGTATCTAGCTGCTAAATGTTTACAGATTAATTTGCATGAAATATTCCCATAGCAGCAATCACTCACAGGATCAAGATCCTCTGATCTTGGATAGAAGCATTTTTTTTTCTTGACCATAGCCTTGCATCTTAAATAAATGTTTAAAGCTAAAAATAAAACTTAAACTCCAGAATCCATTGTACATAGATCATAGCTTTTTTTGAAAATCAGTTATTTTAAAAGTTTTTAGATTTATATAAAATACTCTTTAAACTGTAGATTATAATATTTATGTAAGGATAATAACATTCAAATACAGTTATAGCCTGCTGTCAATGCACCATCATCAGGGTATCAGAGTTTTCTGTCTGCCACTCTGCAGCCCGGCCTCCTGTGCTCCAGGATGAGGTAATGATGGCTGTAGGAATGAAACAGCAGCCGCACAGAAAGGTTTGTGGAATGACAAGACTGGCCTTTTCTACTACTAATTGCATCTATGATTTTCTGAAACAAGTTTAAAGCATTAGCTTTCATTTCTGATAAATGATTGTTGCAGTTGTTTTTAACCCAAAATTATAGCCAACAGAGGCATTTCGGTAGACACATACTCCTCACCTCCCATATAATCAAGCAATCAGTAAGTATCTTAGGAAGAAACCAAGGTTCTGGGCTCTCTGAGATTCCCAGAGTCTACCTTTCTCTAACCACAGCATGTGAGAATTAATCACCAATTGCTCTGTTTTTGCTATGAAACTTTTTTAAAACCTAGTTCTGCAAAAGCTGGAGTTATAGGAAAATTGCTTTAAGATAGTTGTTTTTCAAGTATTGGTTTAGTTCCAAAGGACTGTTAATGATTCAAAATGAGCTGTCTCCAACTTTTATTATCTAAGGCAACAATCGGTTACTTTTCTGATATGTTAGAATTAAAAGCTTTCTTTTGGGAATGATGTATTGTCTGAACCCTAGTAGCCTAAATCTTTATGACTTCATTATTCTGGAAAGAGAAGCCTTGCCTGAAGAAGCTTAATGATTCAACAATGGTGTTGCTCTGAGTGGTGCTGGAAAGGGGCAGTAAACATGATATTATTAAACACTGCCATTTTTGCTACTCTTGATATTTACAAGTACAAGAACTTCACTGATTTAGGCACTCCATGTTCCAGTCAAGTCGATCCATAAAAACAATCCCCACATTATTGTATCAACATATTCATGAAATACTCACCACTAGAGACCTGCATTCCCCGAGATCTATTTTGTATACTTCATATTTAGTGACAATAAACCTGGGTTGACAGAGAGGCCAGCAGAGGATTTGCATGAATATTTTGCCTATTTGTAATATATGGTCTCACATTCCTGGGGAAAATATTGTCTAGCAGAATCCACAGTGCTACCATCTTTCAGATTAATTGTTCTGACCTTGGTCT
Organism: Rhizomys pruinosus; assembly: GCA_009823505.1. NCBI lineage: Eukaryota > Metazoa > Chordata > Mammalia > Rodentia > Spalacidae > Rhizomys > Rhizomys pruinosus. The sequence continues at coordinate 2,461,661 of VZQC01011911.1, read as the reverse complement.
ACAGGCATAAACAGGAGTGCATTTCAGATAGTGTTAGGTCCTGTCATAATTATATTCTGTGCACATTCAGGTGGAGAGAAGTTAAGAAGCATCTGTGTTTGCCAGCGGGAGCAAGAAACCTTGAACCAAAAACAAATGTATAAATCCAACACTAGGCAGGATTCTAGCCATTTAGTAAACGCTGACCATGGACAAGGAGATAGAGAGCTGCAAATTTTCATCTCCACCAACACTACAGCACCCAGACGATAACACTGATGATAAATTACTATAATCTTGTGCCTATAAAATGAATCTTCTGAATTGTCTTGGAAACCATTGTATGATTACCTCTATTAGGTACTGGATACGATAAACATCTTTTAATATATCCTCAGATTTGCTGCAGGGTTTCCAGTGTTTAAAAAAAACCTGTTGAATGATTTTATATTGGAAGAACTCTGAATTACACACCATTGATCAAAAAAATGTTTTGGAACAATATAGAGTAGTTATGGCAAAGTTGATCATTGATAATAATTGAAAATAAGGTTAATGACCTAAAGTAGCCTTGAAATTTATGCACATTTAGGTTAAAAATCTTTAGCGTTATATATGAGAAAGCAATATGTATCTGCTTTCAAAATTTGAGACATGTGCTAGTTCTAAATATGCATCCAAATCATATAAACTGGAAAGATGATGAACACCATTCAGCTTTCAAAACATAAGCAGATGAATGTGGGATCATTGGCAAAACAATCCTTCCTCTAGTAGAAAAAGTTCACAAGATTTTACATAACCCAAACTGTCCATCTAAACAAGGCTTCATTTAGTTCTGTTTTCACTTTTGTTCTTGTTTCACCACTGAAAGAGGAAAAGAGGGACAGAGGCAGGGGGAGCTACAGACATATACACAGAAACAAACAGATAAACAGAGACAGGCAGAAAGAGAGAAGTTTGTATCCAAACAGACCAGAGGAACAAGTTTTGTGCCAGAAGGCTCACTTTCCCCTGGGAGGCCTACTTAGAAGCAAAAGCACATCAAAATCATCTCTCTGAAAGTAGTTAGTTCACAATGTTTTATTTTACCCTGAACTCTGAAGTCACTGCAGGATCTAAAAAGACATTTCAATGAAAGGGATGAAGCAAAACGAAGAATCAAGTGGAATTTGGTGTGGACATAAAATTAAATGGCTGAGAATAGTAAAGTGTACTTTCATGGGTGAAAATAAAAGCCAATATTTAGCTAAGCAATTATTGGTAATATTTGTTTCAGTAAGTAAATGTGCCTTAGTTATATTTAGATTCCATTCTTTAAAATACACTATGTACTGAATATTTCATCCATCATAGTAAGAGAATATGTGAATTTACTACTGCTATTTTATTGGTTTGCTTACTGGTGAATATAATTAAAACATTTAATTTTAATTTTTCAGCTACACTGAGTATTCTATGAATCTACATACATGGATCAACTTTCTTAATACCCACTTACAAAAAAGCAGAGGAGATTTCTAGGGGAAAATTAATTTATATTGAGAATTTTTTTATTTCTAAACACACAAAGTCTACTTTAAGATAATTTAAGTCACATACAACTTCAAGTCCAATTTATATAAGAAAGCAATTTATTGAGCCATCCTACAACTAGAAATTATAAAACTGTAATTCAGAATAGATAGGATATCTCAAGAAGTTTAATGGATGGCTTTCTCTTCTATTTTAGCATCATTAATTTTGTTTATACATTTACTTTATATCTTGGGATATATGCCAGTGTTTCATTGGGTTAAGCAAAACATGTGGCCCCCATTTGAGTGGCAAGAAAGTATTCTCTACTGTTGCTCAAATACAGAACATGAATACAAAGAAAGGTGAAAATTTCATGTTTGTGCTAGAGAGATAGCCCTGCACTTAAGAGTGTTTCTTGCTCTATCAGAGGACCTGACTTTGGTGTTGGGCACCTTACAACCACCTGTAACTCCAGGTACAGTTCATTCATTCAATGTCTTCTTCTGGTATCCAAAGCAATCTACCCACCTGTGGCATACATATACACAGATACACACATATTCATAAGTAAAAATAAAATATTTTTAAAGTGTAATTGATTATTCTATTTGCTTAATTTTCCATATTGTTTGTTAAATTTTTTTATTTTTATTTTACATATATGAGTGTATTGCCTGATGTATATAAGTGACATGGGTCCACTTATATACATGTAGGTAATGGCTACAGAGATCAGAAGAGGGCAATAGATCCTCCAAAAGAAGAAAGGGAAATATGCCTGAACTGAATTGGAAAATGATGTATGAAATAAACAAAGCATCAATTAAAAAAAAAGACCAAAACAAATAAATAAATAAATCATTCATTCATTCATTAAAAAATAGAAATAACTAAATAACTAAAGAAACAAACCTTGTCTCAAAAGTAAACAAACAGGGGGCTGGAGAGATGGCCTAGCGGTTAAGAGCGCCGACCGCTCTTACAGAGGACCCGGGTTCGATCCCCAGCACCCACATGGCGGCCGAGAACCGTTTGAAACTCCAATTCCAGGAGAACTCCAGTTCCAGGGGAATCCGACGCCCTCTTCTGACCTCCGCGGCATTGCACGACACGGGTGCACAGACCTGCATGCAGACAGTACATTCATACACATACGGAAATAAATAAAATTAATAAAAAAAAAAAGTAAACAAACAAACAAAAATAAAACAACTTTGAGGATTAGAAAAGAAAAAAAAAAAAAAAGAAGAAGAATTATGGGCAGTTGTTAGCCACCATGTGGATACTGGGAATGGAACCTACGTCCTTGGCAAGAACAGCCACTGCCAGTAAGCACTGAGTCATCTTTCCACACCCTCACATTGTTTTTAAATTTTAATCTACTCAAACTTAAAGCAGTCTCTCCTTTTTTACTTTTTGTTTTTCCACTCCTAACTATGTCCTAAGTCCTAAGGGAAAGTTCCTTCTCCTTAATATCAATATGTTCAAACATTATGCAAAAGGTTTTTTTTTTGTTTTTTGTTTTTTGTTTTTTTTGTCTTTTTGAGGCAGGGTCTCCCTGTAGCCAGCTGTCCTGGAACTCGCTCTGTAGACCAGGCTGGCCTTGAACTCACAAAGATCCGCCTGCCTCTGCCTCCCAGCAAAAGTTTTTTTAACTAATGTTATTATGCAAAAATATTCAATAGCAGGGAATTGGGAAATAATGACACATTTAGAGAAGACAGGGGCATCATATCCTTTGCTGGAGATTGGTGTTAGGAAAGTAGAAAACATACATTTACACTGCTTTGAATCAACAAACACTTCCGCAAGATATACTAGCTATCTTGTTGTCTCTAGCTTGAGTAGATAAACTGGGTTAAATAGGATTATTTATCTACTATTTCAAAATAATGAAGACACCCACCACTTACCCAGAGCATCATATTAGACATTTTAAAGACTTACAAGGGAAAGAGGAAATGTTTCTTTTAATGACCCTATAACCTGTGAAGTGTCCATTGAGGAGAATATGAAAGTGCATTTTCATCAAATTATTTAAAAATCATAATAAAATGTCTTTTCAAATACTTTATACCATATTCAACAAAGCAAGTAAAGATCTTACACAAATGTAGAATATTCTCCCTTATAACTATTTACTCATTTTCTTTATTTATAGATTTAATTAGCTCCATTCCCTGGGGTTCCAGTTGGCAAATTAGCATACCGGGACACTGAATTTTATTCAGGTGATCTCAAAGAATTTAGATACCTTTCAATTTTTCTGAGACTCAATTTGCTCAAAGGTGACCTAATTAAATAAGCTTAAAAACACTCCCAAGAGAAGCCTCACACTGTCACTAGACAGAAAGCTCTAATATAATTTCTGTTAAATATTATCTTTTGCCCTGTTGTTCTACACAAATGCTCAAATAAGAGAAAAAAATCTGTGTGAGAATATCTAAGACCAAAGGATAATAGCATAAGAATTTAAGAATCATGCCCAAACATAGACTTTATTTAACTTCACCTTTACTGTGCCTACCTTCTTTCATTAGCCTTTGGACTACAGATTTTTTAAAGTGACTATTGCTAAATAAATCAATAAGTTCCTGGAGTTTAATACATTTATCTCTCATTCTATATATGTTCTTTTTTTTTCTTTCCAGACTTGAAAGAGAGGAAGGTCATGCCAGAAATAAAAGTATCATGAGGAAAAAATGTTTGGACTATAAGCGGTTCTGCATCATTGAAGAAAATATTGAAGCAAACATATTACCCAGGGAGGAGTCCTGCAGAGCCATCCAGAACAACTTTTACCAAAATATAATTACAGGGGCTGTAAATATATTTGCTTTAATGGCTAGTACTACACCTACAATTATAAGCACTCCATTTACCTGATGCACCTCTGCACAAATAAAGCAATAAAGGGCTTTGAAATACTGGACAGCTGAGTGTGTTTCTCGTTGATTTTCAATGAGTTCCAGCCACGACAGCCATCTCAGTGATGGAGAGGCCATTAGCCTCATGCCAGGCCAAAGCCAATCCACACCTGAAGTGCCCCTGAGTTCTCTAGACATACCCCATCACTCTTGTTTTTCTTTTTCTGTCCAGTCGAGTTGTTTTTACTGCTTCTCAAACTCAAAGTACCAAAGGAGGACAAAAACAACTGCCCCAAATTCTTTTAATCAAAAGACATCTACTTGGGGTTTTTAGCTTCAGTGGAGAACTCAGGAAGACAAATACCTTTAATGGCCATAAATTTCAGCCCAAATAATTTCATCCCAAATGAAAAAGCATCCTCAGAAATAACACAGTGTGCAGATCCAAAACTGTAAACCTAGAGGTTAAAGAACATTGCTAATAGAAAAAATGGGGAAAATGTGTAAGGCACAATGATAAGCTAAATGTCAAATGTTTTTCAGAATTCATAACTTTTAAGATTATAAATAGGATATATGTATATGTGTATTGTCCATACCATGTCTTTGTGACGTCAGCTCCCAGCAGATAGGCTAGTGCTTGCAATCAAGCATTTCGTCAATCTCCTGGGAAAACTATAAGTATTCCAGAGGGTCAAATAAAGATCTTTAAGAGAGATACATCCATTCACTAAGATAGTTCCCATCAAACAAGTTAACAGAAAATGGAAAAATAAAACCTTTGCTTTCAGAGTTTTTAGGATTTGGGATGAAAATCACAGCAGTGGAGGAGGGGACTATGTTCAGCTCAGCAGATGTGGTATTTTATTCACATGCCTCCCTCTTAGAAGCCATTCTACCTACTGTTCAAGAAGGCTTTTCTGCTCAGAGGCACCTGTATCCCAGCCACAGATACACCTCATTGTAATCTGGGAGTCAGGGCTAAGGTGTGGAGCTGATGGCAGGAGATCTTAAATGCTTAAGGCTGCAAACTGTGTCTGTTATCATTTGTGTGAAACCTCCACGTCATTCTTAATTCTACTCACAGCAACCTCAACTAGGAAGTAACTATGCCCTGTAAATATTCAGAATGACAGAAGTGAATTCATAGACAAATTACCAAATTTTACACTGTTAATATCAAATTCCATTCATGCCCATTATTCCTATTTATTTTATACTTAGCACTTATTGACTAAGAGGGCCTAAATACAATCACATTCAGCAGACTACTGAAATGTACACATTTAGCTGGTTGACTCAATTCTATTCACTTTGAAAGAAAAACAGAAATGAAGAAAAGAAACTACTAAAACATATCAGTGACTTCTGCTGTCACCTTAAGAGGGTGTGTTGACCTAGAAGTATTCCATTGTGACTGTGAAGGGAGGAGAAGTGAGCCTGCCCCTTGGTAGTCCATTCCTACTGAACATGTGCTCTGTGCTTATTCTAATGCTACATTTAAAGTTGCTAGATTTCTTTTTTTATTGTATTATTTGACCACTAAAATAAGTTGAATGCTTTATTTTATGGGCCATCAAGAGAAAAGATGGAAAACAGAAGGCTGCAGAGATGGCTTGACTAGCAAAGTGCTTTCAGCATAACCATGATGACCTAAATTCAGTTGTCACCACCCACAGAAAAAAAAAGCATATCAGAGCAGGAGCAGTGCACACCTGTAATCCCAGCAAAGGCAGATCCCTGGGGCTTGGTGGCCAGCTAGTGTAGCCAAATCACAAGTTCCAGGTTCACTGAAACCTTGTCTCCAAAGATAAGATAGAGAGCTATAGAAGATCCCCAATGTTGACACCTGGCCTCCATGTGCATTCAGATATATGTGCGCAAGCACACACAGGAAACTTTATACACACACACACACACACACACACACACACGCACACACACAAATACACACACACACACGAAGGGCAATAATCTACAGAACACGTATTCAGATGGCTTCCATGCTTTGCATTACAGGACGTTCCAAGAGCAACTTTTGCTGTCTACAATAGCTACCTCACTCTTTTATACTTCCTGTTCTAACTGCTGAGAAAGATGCACTATGATCCATATTTAAGCTGATTAGGGCACTAATAAACAACAGATTATCTTCTTTAAGGAAATTATCAAGATAAGAATCAAAAATACTAACAAGCCAAGCTCAGAGATATGAATGTTTGAAAAAAGAGCACTGGAAGGCATTGCATACATTAGCATTTCCTGGTCTTCTTCATACATACTGAGACAGGAAAACAGGTTCTTTCTCCACTTGACTACCAAGACCTAAAAAACACTATGGGAATCACAAATGTGCTAAAGAGGTAGGCTTGCATTTTTGTAAGTTAAATGTATTCAGATTCCAGACTATTTGTATCTAACACCTCTGCAAATACTGTGTAACATTCCATGAAGGTGCCTTCAGGCTCGTAGCATACTTTTGTACAAATTGAATGCTGACCATAAACATGAAGGTACTTATACTTTTCTTCTCAAATCTTGGTAAAAGACTTTTGTGGGTTTTACTCTATTTCCAAATTTTCTTTACATTGAAACATTTTCCTGAGACTTCTTTATCTGAATGTGTATGTAATAAGTATAATTTCAGCAGTGTTAGGGCCATAATCTGTGGAGTCAATCTGGACCCTGCCACATCCTTAAAAAAGACTGACTTCCTCCTCCCAGCAGCCATCAGTTTCCAACAGTTCCTCAAATAGGGCTGGGTTTCTTACCCACCTCCCCACATCTATGCTGGGATTTTGTCTTGCTTAAGTCTACATGGTACTTGTATTCTGTTAATTTCTTTTAAGTTAAAAGATTTGTTGATTCAAGAATTTCATAAAATGTGTTTTGATCATATTCAAGTATCCTCCCCATCTCCACTATCACATTACCAGCCTTATTCCCAGGACTTCATATCTTGTCCTCTATCAGCAAATGAAAAGCCCCATCCATTTGAAACAACACATTTGAACTGGGGGCCATAGAAATCATAGCTCATTAGAATGTCAGTGATCTGTCATTACACACAGATGTCCCCATTTCCACAGCTGGTGTCACCACCACCTTAGCTCTCCAATCATTTTATTTCTCACTTGCCAAGTCCTGAATTCAGATTTTGAGATCAATGAAGCACCTAAGGTCAGGAAAATATTCTTCCTGTGTGATATGGTTCTTCACATGGTCCAGCAATGCACTGTCTTGGGAGCCAACGTGCTCCATATCCTAAGCCTGGCTGCCTGGGACACTTCTTCCATTGCCAGTTTAGCTTCTAATCTTATACTCTGTCAATCTTGATAATTGTCCTTAGGAAAGATAATGGCAGTGCTTCCTCTTCTGTCTTCCTAGAAATTAAAAACAATGGATCTTGGAACCCTTTGAACAAATATCAAGGTGCCTATGAAAGACACTAATGCTCTAGTGATAGGACTTTAATTTGAGGCTATTCTTGTTTGCCAGGTTCATGACTTTAAGCTCCTCACTGAATTTCTTTGCCTCAGTTCCTCCAATTATGAAATCAAAGTAATGCTGCTCTTCTTTCACCACTCTTATACATGTAAGAAGATTTTTTAAAAAAAAATTTTACAGGTTCTGGGGCTGGAGAGATGGCCTAGCAGTTAAGAGCGCTGACCACTCTTACAGAGGACCTGGGTTCGATCCCCAGTGCCCACATAACCGATGAGAACCGTCTGAAACTCCAGTTCCAGGAGAACTCCAGTTCCAGGGGAATCCAACACCCTCTTCTGACCTCTGAAGCATTGTACGACACAGGTACACAGACCTACATGCAGACAGTACATTCATAAACATACAGAAATAAATAAAAATAAAAATAAATAAAAAATAAAATTTTTACAGGTTCTGTTTATGTGTGAAAATGAACCTCTTGCCTACTCTTGAAAAAAATGACTAGCATCTCTGACCCTGGTGAAAAGTCTCCTGGTGAAAAGAATGTGCCTCTGGAATAGTGCCCCATGTTTGGCCCATCATCAGACATCAGACTACTCTTACAGGATGGCCTAGAGGAGGCCAAGAAGACCAGAGGAGGACCCCTATTACACAGAAACCAGAGGCCACTGGGATTCCCTCTGATGGGAATGTGCCTTGTGTCCTCAGCTTAGTCCAAGTGAGGTGGTGGCCAGTCATACTGCAGCCTTACTCCATACTCCACGCCTTTCAGCTATCTTGTGCAAAGTTTAAAACACTGTCTTTGTTTCATGGGAAAAGTCTGGTAAAAAATATAGATGTAGTTCATCTTTCCTTCAGAATGAACCATTCTTAATTTAAGTGTCTCTGGGAAAATATTCTATTATCTACCTCAGAGAAATTTCCCAAGGCTTAATATCATCTACAGTAAGAAAATTCCCACATACTGTGTAATTTGCCCCAAATTTTTTCTGGCTTCATCATATCCTACCCACATATGATGCTAGGGATCCAGTAAGAAATTTTAAAACATAAAATAAAGCTGTTATAAATATGCAGAAAACAAACTAAAGATAAGCTAATTTTGAAAACACATTACATATTTGTGCTATTGATAACTAACAGTTACTATGATTCTTAACTAAAAAATTGGAATATATATGTGTGTGTGTATGTGTGTGTGTGTACAAAGAAGATAGGACCATACTTTTACTTGACTGATTTTTTTTTGATACAGGGTCCAACTGTGTAACTCAGGTTAGTCTATACCTCTCTATGTGGCTCAACTTGGCACTTGCAACGGTATTCCTTAAGCTTGAGGCGCCTAAGTGTAAGATTACATGTATGTAACTTTTTTTTAATTTAATTTTATTGATGGTTTGTGCATTTCGTACATCATTTTCCAATTCAGATCAGGCATATTTCCCTTTCCCTTCCCCCCCACCCCCACCCCATCCCAGATCATGTATTCTGCCATAACTGTCCTGCATCTTTCAGGTGTTTTTTTTTTTTCATTTTTTAGCTATAAGTGATAATCCATGAGTATAAGCATCCTTCGTGCAAAACCAATCTATAGACTGTTGTGCCCAAACCCCCACAGTCCCACCATTCAGTGGAGGTTGACAGGTTGTTTGTTCAATCAAGTTGATCAAATGAGTGTCCAGACTACATCGCTGTAGTTTCACCGTTCACCCCAATCGCAGCCTTTACATTCTACCACGCCCCCTCTTCCGCAGATTGTTCCCTAGGCTTAGAAAAGGGGCACAGGTGGATGAGAAGTAAAACTGTCCTCTCTCTCTGGAGCTGTTGACTTGGATTCTGGTCAATTCTGGCTGTTTCCTTTCATGGGCTGACAGTTTGTTCAGGAGTAACCTTTCGATCCTACTAATGAAGCACAAGCAATTAGATATATAGGTATTTAAGCAGCACTAATAGTTATGGTAGGTTACTTTGGCATAGACACATATGTTTGGATGATACTCTATGTCCAGCAGAAGATGTATTAATTCTTCAAGCCTGAAAATTCTTATACATCTCAGAAAGCAGTCTTCTAATCAGAAGCCCAATTTCTTACAACACATTATAATACTAATTCCTACTTATTACAAAACAGCTTTTTTGCCTGTATGACATTGCCTCTTGGACCCCATACATGACTTTAATTAAGATCTAACTTATTCATGACTGTAATTCAGATCTAACAACCAGTCTAGTCAGATTGGGGTAATTAGTCCCAGAGGGTATTGTAAGAGAGCTCATTTTTCTTTTCATCTTTATATTTTGGCAAACAAGTTGAGGTACCAGTTCATTTGGAGAATTCTATAATTCAGAGAACTCAAACAAGGTGGGAGGGAATAAGCTAAATAAATTATTTTAAGGAGGTTCTCACAACAGGATCAGGTGCTGCTGCCTTGGCTGCTGTGCCCTTACTGTGGTCCAGAACAGAAAGACCAAGCATGATTAACCACCATCAAGCTCATAAACTTTTAACAGCCTATTACTAAGTTTATTGGAAATTTTAAAGACAAGAACTTAACGTTTATTTACCAATGCCCACTTGAATTTCAGAGGCTTTGAAATAGATTATTTTTCTCATTTCCATTTACATTATTGGGGATTTAAACTTCTCTTCTAAACAGTAAAGATAAAAACTTATGCAAATCAGAACAAGATTAAGAAAACTGTTTTCCCAGCATTAGTATTAGTGTTGCAACATTTCTCTCTGTGCAGCCATTGCCTGATGTTGTGTGACATCTAAGCTTCCACTTAGAATTCTCTATGTTTACCACTACCTTCACAATAGAAGACTTCTTTTCTATCATTCCTCTTTACCCTTACTTTGTAACACATTATCACAGTAATTCTAAATAGCATAACTAAAGAATTTGGAACTTAGGGGCTTTCTGATTCTGTGTGATGAAATTCTCTGTGGGTTTGGGTGTGGTGAATTGCCTCTGTAATGGCAGCACTGGGGAAGCTGAGGCAGGAGGATCATGTGTTCAAGGCCAGCCTTAGCTACATAGCATGTTTAAAGCTAGTCTACACTATATGAGATCCACCTCCAAACAAAAATAAAACAAGCAAGCAAACAAAACATAAAACTCCCAGAGTCTAACATCTAGTTGTATCTCGTTTAGTTTAATATATTCTAATGAGCAAGGCACTTAACTGAAAATAATTTTACGATCTAAAAGTGTACACAATGTGTATTCTGTACAAAGTAGCCCAAATTATGCAGTATTTTCAATCATTTATAAGAAAAAGTATGAGTGGGGCTGTGTGCCAAATTAATTAAGTGTATGTCCTTTCAGGAGATGGTTAATGCTGATGGCCACTACCAAAGTGCAGAGGACAAGTACCTTCTCATCCAAAAGATGTAATAGAGCTAGGACAGAGGGCTGTAAATCAGGAAACACAATTACCATCCTCATAATACCCCGATCCCGTTCACATCCCACCACACTAGACTGTGACATCAGTCAGACATGTTGTTAAGGGTGATAGATTTTGAGACTTAAAGGCTCACATTCAGATTTCAGCGCTATTATCTTGTTAGCTGTACAACCTTGGAAATGTTATTTACTTTTGAGTATTCAGCTCTTCAATGTGAAACAGAAACAGTGATTTCAATATTGTAAGGTTGTGGCAAAAATAAATGAGATCATGTTTGGTGACTTGGGAAACTTAGTTTTCTTCATCCTCACTCCCTTCATTCATTTCTCTTTATCCTTTTGTTCCAGTTGTTAACATTCAGAGACATTTCCTTCCTAAGTTACCTATATATAGAGATTAAAGAAGTTATCTCTCAAAGAAGTTGAGAGACAAGTCTCCTTTTTCACTATTCTCCATTTTTTCCCATATTAAACTGCAGAATTCGTAATAGTCAAACTTATTGACAATGAGAAATTGATATCAAGAATCACCTAATTGGCAATGGGAGGTATGGCTCACTCAGGTGGCAGTGTGCTTGCCTGGAATGCCTGAAGTTCTAGGCTGGATCTCCATCCATTACTGTGTAAGCTGGGAGACATGGCACACACTTGTAATCCCAGCACTTGGGAAGTAGAGACAGAAAGATGGAGGCTTCAAATCATCCTTGACCATGTACTGAATATGAGGCCAGTCTGGCTACATGGGACTCTGTCTCAAAGAATAAGAATTATCTAAATTGCAACAAGATATTATAACAGTCAAAGGTAAGTCTCTACTTGGGCCAAGTTTAAAAACTTAGCAGAAGTGAGCAGAAATGTTCGGGATTGAGGAGGCACTCAGAGCAAGATGACAGCAGGAGAGGGTGAAGGTGAGGGAGGGAAAATGGGATAGAGATGAATGAGGCAGAAGAGAGGTTAAGACCTGATGGAGGAGTCTTTGCATCTTATAAGTCATGGTTTCTTATGTGTTAGCTAGACCTCTCTTACTAGTTGTTCCCCAGAAATAACATCAGTCCTATGAAGTGCACAGTCTTCCTTTTATTCTGGTCTCATCCAGAGATGATCATTTCACAAGTTCCAAATGTACCTCACCATATATAACAGACTTATCTCTCAGACAGCCACTGAGGAGCTAAATGTAGGAGTTACAATCTTATAGATAGAAATTTACTTCCCTAGAAATAAGCATACGTTTAATAAATGATGACAATGTAGCAATTAAAACAGAATAATTATCATTATTCTATTCAGAACTGAAACATTTATTGTACTTAACTTCTAAAGTCCTCTTTATGAAAGAAATAAAAAGTATTTAATCTGATAAGATTAGAGTTTCATTTGTGTAAATTGTTGAAAACTCCTACTGTGACAGTTTAAAATTTGAGTCTGTACAGGAGAAGCCAGCCTTAATGTCCAGGAAAAACCTCCTACCCCGACCCAGCTCCCGTTTTCAACCCATTTATCCTTCACCTGCATCCTGAAACCATGGTCCGTTAGCACTGCTCACAAATTTCTGAACCTACTTCACCATCTCTTAAACTGAAGCACTCTCACATGTCACTTCCTCTGCCTGGACCCCCTTCTATGGTCTTCTCACCAGGAAGTATATTACCTGCTGCATCTGTCTGAGTTGTTCATTTGTAGATTCATCAATACTCTGCATGAAGAAAGTAAGTAGAGAATATGTCTTGTTGCATGTCCTGGACCATAAGTTGGAGAACAATACTGCTCAGCACTGTAGTGGAATCTGACATGGCATAAAGTCAGTAGTGCCCCCAGGTTTGTGATGGCTAAAGGCAGAGTCCAAACAAATATGAATTACCTCTCCTATATATTCTTTGATTCCTGTACTCAAAATCTCAGAGAAAAATCTCACTACAGAATATTTTCCTTTACCACTGAGAATTTGACTTAATTTCCTGAATCTATCATAGTGTCATCTTTGCTTTCCAAGTATAAGTCTAGTTCTTAAATTCACATATTTCTGGTTATTTCTTTATCAAATTAAATGTTGCTATTTTGCTAGATCAAGAATCTGAAATTCCAAAACCTGCAATGAGTTATCCACAGCCACATAAACAAATGAACACCAAAATCAGGACCGTACTGTAAACATTCTATGCTCCAACGTATTTTCCTTCCTTAACACTTGGGAAAATGTGTTTGGTAAAACACTAGCCCACATAGATGCTAACAGACAGAATTCAAAGCAGCAATTCTGTGATCAAGCACACTTGGGAGATTCTGAATTAAGTAGATTTATTTACTTAAAGCCTTCACTGTGATGATGTATGTCTATTAACCTAATGAAGCTTGAGCTACAGTGTCATCAAATTCTACTCATCAGAACAATGGTCAGCAGTAAAGAATTTAGTGTGCTTTTTATGAAGATAGTGCAGTGTTAAACAAACTCCTTAAGTTCAAATGCCAAACCTTACTAAAAGGTGTAATTTTTGTCAGGAAATTTCACTTCTGTGCTTCAGAATACCAACACCTGCCTAACAGAGTTTCTGTGAGGCTTTAGTGTATTATATATAGATACAAGAAGCCCGGGGAACACTTCCTGCCATCCAGGAAAAGTTTTAGAATGGTTAGCTGTTATTCCATGAAGGAGAAAATAGGATTTATATTGTAATCCAGGTAAAAATATCTTGACAAGTCCAAATTAAGGCTTTATCTTTTCCCTAAATGCCTTCTGACTCTGCCCCTCACCCTTCAGCCTTTACCTTGCTCTCCATCCAGAATCCCCCCTCCCCTTCCTTATTTATTTGTTCTATTTGAAACTTGGATTCCAGGCAAGGTCTCCCTGTAGCTCCAGCTGGCCTGGAACTCACTTTGTAGACCAGGGTGGCCTCAAACTCACAGAAATCTGCCTGCCTCTGCCTCTCAAGTTCTGGGATTAAAGGCATGCACCACCATGCCCACCAATCATAGCCTCTTTTTAAGAGAAAACACCTCTTTTTCTGACTACACGAAGCTTGTTAAATACAACAGAAAGCTGAAGATGCAGGATTGTTTAAAATAGTGCTTCTGACCAGGTGTGGTGGTGCACACCTTTAATCCCAGCACTTGGGAGGCAGAGGCAGGTGGATCTCTGTGATTTCAAGGCCAGCCTAGTCTACAGAGCGAGTTCCAGGCCAGCTGGGGCTACAAGGAGACCCTGCCTCAAAAAAGACCAAAAATAAAAAAAAAATAAATAAAGTAGTGCTTTTGGTTTCAGTCTTTTCAGTTCCAATAACCCTTAGGGAAAAAATTAATATATATATGATATAAAATATATATATATATATATATAACTAGTCCTTTCTCTTATGCAGAAAAATACAGAATATGCAAAATATTGGCATGACAAATGATAATGGTCTGAGTTTTAACTAATGATTTTCCAAAGATAGGAAACAGAGATTGATAGAAATTCTCAACACAGTTTCATTTGCAAAATGTGTGCTGATGACCTTTCCATTACATAACCCCCTATGAACAGGAGAACGTGGGCTGAGGCAAAATGTTGAAGACTCAGAATGCTTGTGCAGGCAGCTTGCCAGCCAGTGTGTATCTTCAGATGCTTGGGAAGACGCAACCAGAATTGCTAAACAGACGATGACAGAGAACTCAGCACAAGGCAGAGGCTGTTTTCTGTGGATGTATTTCTGGGCTGATTTACTAGGTGGCGGTATAATCTTAAAAATAAGCACTCAAATCCCTGAGACCTTTCTGCTCCATATTTTCCACAGACGCAGTTTCATTTCCAACTTTTTCCCCTTTCCCATTCTTTCACTTCTGCCACTTTTCTCTGAATTCTGTGTCATCTCCTCAGTTTCAGTAATAGAAATCTAGTAAACCTGACAAACAGTTTCAGGCAGAGATGTCTGAAATTCCATTGCAATATTGCTTGATAGAGGATCATCTTCAGTCTTCTGCTACCACCAGACCCCAAAGGCTGTCTGATATTCTAATTTATTCCTAGCATAAGTCAGATTCTCTATTGTGAAAAGCTTAGAGAAGTAAATACAACTTCAAGTAAAAGTAAACCTTGTTTCACTTCCAGAGAAAGGACTCTGGGCACCAATTAAAAGCAATTGATTATGAAGTACTTTCATAAATCCAAATCTTCTCCTTCTAGAACATCCACCTGTTCTGTCCTCAGATGCACCTCAGAGAAAAGTGTATTACTAGAGGAGAACATAAACTTATGATAAGTAAACCATATGTGCAAGTGCTCAATAAGCAGTTATAGGAAGTACAAATTACCATTATTTTGCAATATCCAGCATTAATATCAAGCTCAAAGTAGGAAGTGCCTCTCCTGGGAATGGGAGACATTGAGAAGCCTCCAGCACTTGTTATTTCTTTGTTTGTTTCCTTGCTTCCTTTAATTATGCTGAGAAAATATCATATAACCTAACTAATAATATGACATAGTCAGCATTGTGGTAGCGTATGTTAAAACTGTGAAAAATTAAAAAAAAACTGGGAAGATATGTCACAATTTGTAACCTTAACAAGCACATTATTCACAAATTAAATCATGAAAAAATAGTTTCGACACAATATTGCCTACAACCAGAACTCAGAGAGGAAGTAAGCATACATGAAATAAAAGGATAGCAAATTAGACCTTGAACAAAAGCCTAGAGGAAGGAGAAGGGGGAGGAGGCAAGAAAGAGAAACTTCAAGAGAAATAAACCATGCAGCTGGGTTCAAACTACTGCACCTGTGTGCCATGGTCAATCAAGAAGGAACAAATTTGAGCAGAGTTAGGTGCTACTAAGTACTACAAAGCAAAGGAAGATTCTTAAGAGTTTGCACTGCAGCAGGCACTGGGAGTCAAGTAGAAAAGTGGATTTGATTTGACAGAAAACAGCCAGCACTTCCAGAGGCATGAGAGCAACACTGTGAAAGAATCATCCTAGGAAGATTAGCCTGGCACGGAGAGACAGAGCCAGATAAGCCTGGGAAACAAGATAGAAAAGCAAAATGATCACTCATGCAGGAGAAGGTCTGGACTTAGAGGGCTGCAGTAAGAATATGCCCACAAAATAATATGAAATGAAACAAATAACCAAAATCTAAAAGCAACAAAGGTTAGTCTTGGGAAGGGAAACTAGTGGTTTCACTGGGGGGAAAAAGGCAAATTCAAGAGAAAAATAAATGTGATTGTAAAATGCTATTTTTTAGTCCACTGTAGAATATCAGGCACAAATGCCATAATGCATTATGAAATGTGACTACATAGCTGAGGAATTATAGGGAATATGTGATAGTAATCTACACAGAGGTAATAATTAAGAAAAGAAAATAAGAACAAAATAATTCAGCCAGGCAATTCAGAATGATTGTACCTCCTGTGATTTAGATACCAGGAAACATTGATATAGAAAGATACAGAAAAAAATAAGACCTGTCAGTGAGAAGAAAGAAACCCCGAAGCATTTACAATATAATAAAATAGTTCTACATCAAAAAAGCCAGTGGAGTGGTAAAGATGAGTCAAATGCAGAGGAATAAAAGAAAAAAGATTGCATACTAGGGCAGGGAGACATTCTTAATGCCTGTTTCAAAATTAGAATGGAGAATACTAAGGATTTTGGAAACACCCCTTCCTTCCTGTCAGAAGAAACAGCCCCTGTAAAAGCAAAAAGCTGAAAAGGTAAACATGATTTATAAGGAAATGTCAATGTTTGAAATGTCTGGGGATTAAGATTCATCCAGTGGAGAGAGACAGACCCAGTAAAGAAAGTGAGGGGAAAATCAGGAAATAACTGAAATGAGAAAAACTCAACCCTATGAATGAAAGCCAATATAAGCTTACCAAGAGGGACGTTAGAGGCCTAGGTGTTGTCTTGCCCATTACTTTAGAGAAAGGCAAAAGGTTAGAACCAACAAAAGTAGTAGAGACAATGGAAGGAATGAGGCAGATGTCAGGGAGAAAGTGATGGGTGAAAGCAGAGAGAATTGAAGGGTGAAAGAGGTTTTTAAGAAGGAATACACAAACTTGGTGCTTAAATTATTGTTTAAAAATATTACTTATTAAAGAGTAAGTGGTCTGTGGTAACTACTAACCCACTTGTAAAAGATACAACGAACAACGTTCCATGAACATATGCAGTTCCCTCCCTGCCTGACCCAGGATGCACTGTGACTTCCATCCACAGAAGTATATAGCAACCCTAATGTTGTAACCATTGTAAATCTAGATTTTTAAGAGGAAGGGCAGGTTCTGCCTCAGTTGCTTGGCTTAAGGAGTTTTGAGCCACCCCATAAGAAGTTAGCTCCTATGGTCCAGCTATCACAGAGCTCATGCACAAATAAGTTCAGCAACTACACAAAGAGAATGGCCCAGCCATCCTAGCATCTGAAATAAGCTCTAAGACTACTTCCTTATGTAGCAGGTAATACAGGGTTAGGATTCTCTTCAATTCTTGCCTTCTTGAAGGAAAGAATTCAACTAAGAGATATAAACAGTTTAAGAACAAGGATTTATTTAGTAAAGAATAAGCAATAGTATACGTTAGATTTCTTAAAGCAGACTGACCTAAAAATGGGGTAACACTGAGAGTTCTTGGGGTTTGCTACTTTTATGAGAGAATTTAAGACTATTTATGAGATGGGTGCCATCATTTATGAGGGTAAGGTGACTCTTCATCCCCTGCCAAATCGTGGTGAATTGAATCTCTCAAAGCACCCCGCCCCCAGAATCCTTTTGAAAAGCACACAAGAGAATCCAACACACAATGTGAATTATATTATAATGAGATCAGGATATAGACCCTTCATTAATGCATGTTTAGCAATTGGGAAAATACCCTGGTACCTTACCAGGAAGAACCTAAATGTAGCTTCAAGATGTTTAACCACAGATGATCATTTTGACTATAGATGCAGCTAAGACAATACAGCTGCTGTTTCCTTGGTTACCCTACATCTAACTCTCTGCTAACACAATCTTACAAATAGCGATCATCTGACTGCAATCACATGGGAAAAACTCAGTCAAGACCAGCAGAGTAATGGCTAGAGGACATAGCAATCCCACGAAAATATGGAAACATGAAAGGCAATAAAATGATCACACTATTAAGCCATTAAGTCTTGGAGTAAAACCTTAAAGCAGATTGACCTAAAGAGGGGGTAACAGTGAGCATTCTTTAGTTTTGCTAATTTGTAAGAGATTTCCAGGCTGTTTTTTTAGATGGGTGCCATTATTTATGGGGGCAAGGTGACCATAAGCATGGTAGATTATGTTTTATCCACTAAAACCCTTAACATCTTCAAGAGTAAACATATAGATGACTGCAGCCTAGGAGAAACTTCTAACCACAGCATTTGTAGGAAGCCAGAGAAGATTATGATAACTCAGTGGAGGTCCTTGGAGGATAAAGAGGATGACACAATGGCAAAGAGAGAGGAGAAGATGGCTGAAAGTAGGATATGAGAAAGCACTGTATGCAAATGGAATTTCCCTTATTAAAATGGAACCTCAAGCCTTTTATTCAAGGAAAAGAAACCAACCCATCAGTTCCATTCTCCTTGGAAACCCTTGCTTTCCTGTTTGTCTCCTTTCTGGTATGGTAGTCATAATCCCTGTCCCCAGGAGGTATGTCTTTTCATTACCCACCCTAAAGAACTTCTGTGATGATTCTTTTAGCACCATATAGGGAAGTGTGTGTTTAAGGAGTAATTTCACCAAATATCAAGGGAGATATTTATCATTGTCCCATTAGCTACCATGAGACCCAGTAGTTTTTATTACATGGCTTAATACCTAAAGGAAACTGAGAAACAACTCATAGTACCAGAAGCAGATCAACAAAATGCTTTACCTGTAGAAAACGTTGTAAAATGCTTCATAGGTTATATAGTTCAGTCTTCCGAAATCCCTTTTTAGTTGTTTCTCTTAATATGGCTGATACAGGTTTTCAACCATCATACCTGGTAAGCAAGGGTGGGATATGCAAATCACTTGCCATCTTCCTTACAGTCCAAGCCCTTCCCATGAATTAACTTCAGGAAACTTGAACCAGGAATCAATCTTTTGAAGCTGATGTATACAGTGACACTTCCAGTCAAACATAAGAGCCTACTACTGAACTGTTGGTTTATATTGGTAGGAGAAGAATGGAAACTGTTACACTTTCCAGCATTATTTGGATGGAGAGACTAGTTTCCTGATCGTGATATAGTGATTCCAGTAACATGCAGAGAACAGATAAGAATCAACAAGGCACACCTCTGTCAGTTCTCCCCCAGTGGTAATGGTTCATTCAACATGAAACAAAACTGCAGAATACAATTTGACTTCAGGATATCTCCAACACATAAGAAAGTAGGAACCGAATTGATCTTATTTGGGGGATTTTATTTTTCTTTTGGCATCTGTCACTTCAGGAACCACTCATCTTCATGCTCTTCTTCCTAGAGTGTGATTAACATACAGTTATGTAGATCATGTTCAAATTTTCTTATGTGAAGAACAAAATGGGAGCAAGTCAAAATGGGAAATTAGAAAATTTAAATATTTATACCTTGAGGAGGATGAAGCCAATTTGATATGGCAATGTTGTAAATAAAATCCTAATAAACAAATAACTTGTGCTATTTCACGATTTCCTATGACAAATATTTGACAAAACTCAGTCAAAGCTATGGTTTAATACAAAACACCAAATGTTGAAGTGAAACTTTGCTTTTGTGGGTACTTAATTTGGCATGCTTGGTGAAAACAAAGGTGATATTACAGTTGAGTTTTGGCTTCAGTGACTAATTGCACTCCTCCCAAAATCTGTAGTGGTTGTCAGAAGTTGGATGAGGAATGTGTGGAGTTGGAAAGAAGGTGCTGTGGGGAATCAGGCTGCAGAGGACTTTTTGACTTCAGGACCAGCCCCAAGATTTGTGAAGTCAAGAGACTAGAGTAAAATATGAGGTTCCATGACAGCAGGCTGTTTAAAACTGATCTTGTTCACCTTGGAGGAAAACCAAGAAAGTGATTGTTCTGCTGCATTCTACAACTGTCAACATTGAGGAGAAACAATGTCAGGTTAGTCGGCTCAGGCAGTCCCCACCAGGGAGTGCTGTGCTCCAAGCCATGCCAGCCAGGAGAAAATCCATCAACACACCACAGTGTTACCCCCTAGGTCTTCCTTCACCCAGCATACAGTATTTCTATAAGCCTGGAGTTTTCTTCTTCCCATTAACCTAACTACCATTCATTTGGAAACAAAACAGCCCTCTGTCCATAGTGCGCCCTGAGTTAGAACTAAACATCAGGAAGAGGCAGGCAGTACATATTTAAGGACCCTGACAAATGGGATTATGAAAGCAAAAAAGAAAGTATTATCCTGTTTTCTTCCCAAGGATAAGACAAAATACCTCTTCCAAGGGAGCAAGAAATGTTACATAAATTATAAATGTAAAAGCCAGATAGACATTTAGAGCTTTAATGTGCCTTGCACTGAATTCTCTTATTATACAAACAAGGGAAATGGATGTCATAAAACACTAGCTAAGCCAAGGTTACAAACTCATAGTAGATTCTAGCCCTGAACAGCCCTTCTGAGTTCTAGTTCAGTTCTCTTTGTACTCCATTGTTACATTGCCAATTCAAAATGAAATCATGTGCAAGACATTTATATGAGCCAGGGTGATTCATTTTAATCAAGTCAAGATCCCTCCAGATGAATTATGTGGGCTATTACTCACTCTACTGATTTTTAGATTATAAAAATAATAATCATTGAATTGTATTTGAAACTCTCAGGAACTCAAAACAATGAGCTTGAAAAAGATATTCCTGCATAGATAATTAATGATCTATCAACAGAGTCAGGCCTGGAGTAGGACAGGCCCTCTGCCTGAGTTTCTATGACCCCCTCTGGGAGAACCACCAAATGAGTGCCAAACTGTTCCCACTGCCACCAACACATGTTGAGAAATTCCTCCAGACAAACCCACCCATGCCTGCATTTCTGAAGTCTGTATTAGCTAACCTTTATAGAAGAGACAGAATCATTCTCTCAGAACTTTTCCTGGGCAGTATGGGCAACTTCATGCTTGGTTCCATTCTTTAAACAGATAACATCAGAAATTGGAGATGGGAGTTGAAATTCTCTAATATCAGAATATATGCACTCATATTCAAATGTATTTCTCTTCAGTTAAAGAAGAGGGTCTACTGTTGAGGAACCTATACATGACAGTGATTAGCAAAAAGAAGTGAATACACATTACTCCCCTGGAATGGTTCTGTAATCCAAACTAGAGACGCTTGGGGTTTTGTAAATATAAAATCACAGGCATTAGAGTATCCTATGCACTGGAAGGGATAGATGTATTCACTATAATACTCCAGCTCTATTATAGTTAACAATTCTGTGTACCAAATAAGCATCCTCTGGCCTCGTTTTCTCTGTGCTCTGAAAACAAAACCTTCATGAGTATTTCTCCAAATGAGAAAGTAAAAATAATTACATTATTTCTATTTCATTTTAGCTTAGTTAATAAAGGAGAAACAAGAGGGTTTAAAATTAATTGCAAGAGCTAGGATAGTTCTGGCCAAGTTAATGAGTAGTTTTTATGAGCTGTAATTTTTATTTATTTAAGTGTTCAATTAATTATTTATTATATCCATTTGATATGACCAGTGTGTAATAGACTTCTGGGTGCTTTTAAAGCTATAATTACCCCTAAAATAAGTCCTGCCCTTACAACGTGTAACCTAATCAGATTTAAGAAAACCTAACATTCACATATGGAACAAATAAAATTTATTGAGCTCTCTCTTTATGTGAGATTTCAAGGAGATTTTTCACCCAATAAAAAGTAGTTAAGTCACACATAATTAGTCACCTGCTACTTGTAGGGCACTGAAGTAAGAAAGGCAAGACAAAAAAGAAGCCTAAGACTTGGACACATCCTTAATGGAAAGAGTGGATATGGACAGTGTAATAATGGAAGAGTGGATAATTGGATGACCATCCTCCAAAGGGCGATAGATAAAATTCAGCTTCAGGATGACAGTATTGGGAAATCCTGGGCATACAAAGCAGTGGAACCTAGTGAAAACTGTCTCTTTCTTGAATTGAACTGTGCATGTTCATTCAAACATATAGCCTCACTAAGCTATCCCACCTGGTCTTAGATTTCAACATCCCAACGATGAGCTACAAAAAACTTTTTCTTGATAAATTCATTGCCTCGAGTATCATATTTTAATAATATGAAGATGATTAACAAATATATGTTCTCTTTCAAAGCACATCAGTCCACCAACAAGACCGTCTCATACCCATTTCCCTGTTCTACTCATGATAAAGCTAATAAGTACCCTAAATCTTCAGTGGTTCTTCTTATAAGTTCCCCTAATACTTGTACTAACAAAGCAGAACACATAGTTCTAATTCTAGGTGTATTTAGAAAAAAAAAAAAAAACCTCACTTCTATAGTGGCAAAATGAAGTGATACTTTTAATATATTTTCATTATTTACTCATTAAGAAAAAATCACATGATATAAATCAGCCAATTTAAACCACAGTTTCATCTCCAAATTTTAACTTGGCAGTTCCCACCTTTGTGGTGTTTAAAGAGCTAGATTTTAGAACTATTGGGCTATACAACTTCTTTTTTTTTTTGCTATATATATATATATATATATATATATATTTGTACAAGATTATCAAATTTAGACCCATGTCCCACACCCTATCCCCCCACCCGACCAGAGCTCATGGGCTATACAACTTCTAAGCCTCCTTCACAACTTTATATTTTGTTGTTCTGTGAACCATGATTTCACAGTAAAAAGTTGGAGTTAACAAATGAAAGTGTCGCTGTTAAAGAAAGTTGAATTCTATGCAGCAGTAAAGAAAGACAACATCATGAACTTTGCAGGTAAGTGGATGGAACTAGAAGCCATTTTGCTAGGTGAACTAACACAGTCCCAGAAAAACAAACAACGAATGGTATCCCTTATTTGTGGATACTAGCACCGAATCCTTAGTTGTAAGGCAAACTGAGCAACATTAATGTTATATTTATTTTTATCTGAAAGCAACTATCTTGTTTAAATGTGAATCCCTTAATGGGCTCTGGAATTAACCTACCACTTATTTTCAGACTTTGTAATTTTGGTATATGGGTGAAGAGTATGTATGCATATTTCAGAGTAATATAAAATTAAAGGGAAAAATTTGAATTCCTAAACACGTTTTGGAATTAACTTATAGTTTATTTTCAGACATTGTAATTTTGGTGTATGTGTGGCATATATATATATATATATATATATATATATGCAATACAAATTTGAAGGGAACAACAACAAAAGGACTAGGTCAAAGAACTGAATGAACAGTAAACTTCTGACCAAAACAGGAAACCTCTGCAAAGAAAAACTTTAAAAAGATGCAAGACATATATGACAGAATGCATGAGCTCGGTGGGGTGGGGGGCAGGGAAGGGGGAATGAGTCTAAGTTGGATTGAGGAATGTTGTATGAAACTCGCAAAACTTCAAGAAAAATATTTTTAAAAATAAAATAAAACTCACAAGTGGACAAAATAAAAAAGTTGAATTCAATTATAGAAACATGAAATTTAAACATGTGCAAATATACGGAGACTTATTATGTTATTACTTTTTAAATAATATACAGAATGGAAGTCTTCCAGGGAATATAGTAAAAGAGAGATGGCAATTGAAGTCACAAATTGCACAGAGAGAACCCAAATTCAATTGATAAAATGAGCATTTTCTGAAATATATACATTGAACTGCTCTTAATATTGTTTTGTTACCAGAAAGGTCATCTGTGTTTCATTTTCACAAAATACATGCCTGTTTCTTCACATTGTAATCAGTATAGAAATTTCTCTGAAAGTTAAGTGTCAGATATTTTCCATGCAGAGCCAGTTTTAAGAAATGGTTCCAGCTCAAGAATGTGCCAGTTTTTTATTGATGTTTTGTGCATTTCATACAACATTTCTTAATAAAATTTAAACCCATTCCCCTTTCCATGACCCCCACCCTGCCAGAGCTCATGCATTCTGCCATACATGTCTTACATCTTTTTCTCAGTATTTTTTAAATTTTTGATGCAGAACTTTCCTGTTTGGGGCTGAAGCTCTTCACAATAGCGAAGAGCTGGAGTCAACCCAAGTGTCCCTCAATGGATGAGTGGATAAAGAAAATGTGGTACATCTACACAATGGAATTCTATGCAGCAGTCAAGAAAGATGATATCATGAAACTTGCAAGTAAATGGATGGAACTAGAAGCCAATTTTTATCAAATGAGGTAGAAAAGATTGGTATAAATAATTGTTCTTTTATGATCTAGTCATTCAAAAACAAAAGAATCATGTTACTTAAATATACATATAAGTTCTTTTATCAGTTACATCTTTGATCCTAATTCATAACTTCAGTTATAAACAGAAATTTGAGTTACTGATTTGTGCCAAATTCACTCATTCAAAACACAGTAGCTCTCTCATACATGCACACACATATACATGATAAATTATGTATATTACTGCAATATATATGGTGTGTATATATATATATGTACACACACACCATATACAATGAATTAGATATGTTTATTTTCAAGATGTCTGGTGGATTGGTACTGCAAGTCTTTACTGAGTAAGTACACATTTGTGCATGCTGGTCATAAACTGGTCTTTGTCTATTCAATATGCCAATATGAAAGTGATTTACTAGAAAAAAGCAAAGCAAGAAGGTAAGGTGAAAGACCATGCCATTTCTCTTAATTCACTTTCTGCTGAAGCTGGTAATTGTGTTATCTCCTGGCTATCTCATAACAGGTGCCATGGAATTTGCATTCTCCATTAGTTCACCTTCTGGGACAGCCATCAGCCAGTGAAGAGTTAGTCAGTTAGTCGGAGTCTTTCTTTTAAATGCAATGTAATCTTTTTCAAAATGCTATAGAAAAGGAACCAAAATATCTTTTTTTATTATTAGGTAATGACCTTTCTTGATCTTATTAGAAAATGTCATTGCACACTATTTTAATAATGCCTTTTTATTTGATACTGTCCTGCAAAAAAGAAATCACAACCTTCCCTCCAAAAGGCACACACACACACACACACACACACACACACCATACTCATAAAACTCTTCTTCCTTTAATGAATCCAGGGTTGATTCTGATATTCAGGAAGAACAGGGACAAGGGTGAGAGTTTTCACTGAAGGGATAGGTATTCTATGATATCCTGACCCTAGCTGAATTTTAAGTGCTTCCATCTAAGCACATCTTTAATCCTAGCACTTGGGAGGCAGATGCAGGTGGATCTCTATGAGTTCAAGTGAGTTCCAGGACAGCTGGGACTACAAGGAGACCCTGTCTCAAAAAGATAAAAAATAAGTGCCTCCATCTAGACTGTCTTACTGAGTTCCTATTTTATCCATACCCTCTGTAGTACCACACTTGCTTTCACCCGTCACTGAGCCCTGAGAACAGTCCCAACAAATCCAAAGCTCCTATAGGAGTCACCAGCTATCTACTTACTTTGTCCAGATTTGCTTGACTAACAGTACCCCAGTGTGCTGGATCACGGTAGTGGCAGTGGAGTGGAGAGGACTGTTAACAACACTCTTGTATTCCCAACCTCCATCTCACGACATTTACCACATAATAGCCATTGACATTTCCAAACGCAAGTGCAGAGGAAAGGGGCAGCCACAATGAAACCGTGCCATCAGGACAGCTTCAGCATTTACCAGCCATGAAATAATCTCTAAAATTCAGACTGTCCAGGGAAGCAGATGCATGGTTGTACTGTATTACTTTTTGCTCTGGTAAACGTGATTAACTCATTAGTATTTTTTTCTAGACTTGTGTGTCCCCCCCCCATTTCCCCAACCCACCAGAGCTCATGCATTCTGCCAGACATGCTTTTCATCTCTTTCTCAGTCTTTCTCAATATTCTCCATGAGGAAGTTGACTGTTTTGAGCAGAAATTCACTGTTTCAGTCAGTTCTTCAATGCAGTCTTTTCTGTTGTTGTTGTTGTTGTTGTTGTTTCTAATATGCGTAACTCCCAACTTCTTTGGACAAAAGCTCAAGGGGCCATGCACAAAAAATACTTACAACTAGGTAATTGGCACTAGCATCCACAGATGAGGGATACCATTCGTCATTCGTTTTTCTGGGACTGTGTTACTTCACTCAGCATGATGTCCTCTAGCTCCAGCCATTTTCCTGCAAAGCTCATGATGTCTTTCTTTACTGCTGCATAGAGCTCCATTGTGTAGATGTATCACATTTTCTCTATCCACTCATCAGTTGAGGGGCATTTGAGTTGGTTCCAGCTCCTTGCTGTTGTGAAGAGAACTGAAATAAACATGGCCGTGCATGTATCTCTGTGGTGGGGTGAGTCTTGAGGGTACATGCCCAGACTCTTGGGCATTATTTTTTTATAACAGCCAATGTGACTAGTAACTAAGGATCAGAAACTCAAAGACCATAGCCGGTTCCATGAACAAGAGCAACAACAAAAAACCCTTTTCAGATGTAAATAATTAATGATAGTCTAAAGACCAAAAATGATATACAAAAAATAAGTAAACCCTTTCCCTAAGTAACAGACCATTTTATTTGCTAATGTTTATATTTAAAAATGGATGTACTCAGTCTAAAAATTAAAGTTTATGAAATGAGATTACTGCCAAGTCAGCTTCTTATAGGAAATGAGATTACTGCTAAGTCAGCTTCTTAGCTGAATGTCTTGTACTTGACAAATAGGATGTGTTTGGAATGTGTCTAATCCTGTAATCAGCCTGATTCACAAGCTTCACCTCAAGACTTGGTTTATCCCCTTAGGGAGTCCTCAGGGAGGACATCTGGACCTGGTGCAGTGAAGTCCCCAAGCTGAAATGTATCTGGTTTGTTTCAGAACCCAGAAGGCGAATATTGTTTGGTGAAACAAGAGAATGAATTTTGGAAAGTCAGGCTTGGTTTACATTGCTGACCATGAAATTCTCCATCTACTAGAAAGGCACTGTCAGTTTGCACGCTCCAGTTCTTGAGCAGAACAGAATGCAGAATGGCAGCAGGGACTGTTAGGAGACACCAGGGCATACCCCGCCAAACCTCTAGGTGGCCAGGACCATTTTTATTTATTCCCAGGTTGACACTCATCTTATTCATTGAGAGTATCCAATCACTCCTTTATTTAAGCCCATAATGAATAAACTGCTCTCTGATGTCACACCTTCATTTGATGTTTTGTCTTGTTTATATAATATATTTTGTATATTTCTGCTAGTAAATTAAGTGCAGGTGAGATACTAACAATATCATTCCAAATATTAGTCACTTCTCTCCCTTGAACAACACATTCCTCATTTGCGCTCTGCTGCAGTGAAGACTCCTGAAGACAACTTTATTTAGAATAGAAACAATGGGCTCTTCAAGGATACTTACAAAGTAAGGTCAATAAGGCAAAAGTGGAAATTGGGAAATGTAGACAAAAATGGGGTGCCCCAGTAGATACTGAAATCCAAATCAGCAGCATAGCTTAAGTCAGAGAATGAGAAGACAGAAGAAAAATGGTCCTAGGTGAATTCTTGGGACCTATGGACTCCGTGCAATATAACTGCAGGCCACCTGAATTTAAGTGAATAAGAAAAGGAGCAAACAGCCTACTATCTGCTTCACCAACACATCCTCATGTCATAGCTGAGGTATAGGTACAGAAGAATAGCTAAAAATGTTACTGTATGATGAAAAACAATTGCTTCAGTAACAGGCAAGCCAATAAGCTAAATTACAATCCTGACTCTCTGGAGAAGACGACTGTAATACCCAGGGAGGTGGCTCCACATGGTCTTGTGTTGTGGTGGAGTATGGCCTGAGCTTATAAATACCTCAAATGAACAACATCCACGTGAACAGAGGAGAGCAGCCACTGCTTGCTTGTTTGGAATCCTGAACAGGAATGCCAAGGTCTAAGCATGTCTCGCATATAGGAATGCACCTTAATATACTAGACAAGTGCAGAGACAGCAGAGGCTCTTTCTGAAGAGCATCAATAAGATGCTTCAGATCTACGATGTGCGGCCCTGACTTTCAGAACATTTGCCTCTATTCCACACCGTTTCCCTCCTTGCCTTGATGTTACCCTTTAAAGTTTCTTCTGTTGACTTAAGCTTGGTATGCAACTCTCTTTGCTTAGAAGCCTATTTAAGCTGAGTCCAATAGTTCATTTTGCCATTTTGTGAATTATTCATTCACTCCCTCCAACTTCTGGTAGGGTTGGAAGTTCATGGTCATTTATAGAATACTGTAAAGAAATTTTAAAAACACAGTTAAAGTTCCAACAACACTAAAGAGTTTGCTCAACTCTCTGGTAAACCTCTGAGATTTATTTTAGAAGATTCTCAAAGCCAAATTCTAGCAACAGCAGAAATTTGGAGATGCAGAGCCTACTTTATACCTGATCCACATTGTGGAATTATGAGGCTTAAACTGAAGGGCATGTTGGGAGAGTCCACTCACTATTTACTGTGTGGCACTAACTAGGAAGCAGAGAGCTCTGAGCAGAAATGAGACTGGTCAAAAAGCCTCAAAGCCTGGATGTATGGTATGTGTCTGTGAGCTAAGCTCTATGTTCAGAAGTATCCACAACCTTAAAAATTAGTGCAGGAGAAAAACAAGCAGGGGAACTTGAACTAACACACTTCAGCCTGAGGGGGGACATTTGTTTCACATTCAAATCATATCAAAGGACAACTATCACGAGTGGGTTTTCAGATTTTCCCACCTGTACTCAGGTAAGGACTTGAGCCAGCATGTTCTCACAAGGGAAGGTTTTAGTTTCCTCAAGTCATGACTTGATGTGGGAGGGCACTGATGGCTGTAGAACCCTCCTAGGGTTCTCTACCTGCTCAGTGAAGTCTCTCTCTCTCTCTCTCTCTCTCTCTCTCTCTCTCTCTCTCTCTCCAGTTTATATAAGATAACCAAAATTTTAGCCCTGATATAGAACAAGGCAGATAATCAAACCAAAGTATCAAAACAAAATGTTTGGGGGCCTGGAGGATTGCTCAGGGGTTAGGTGCACTGGCTGCTCTTGCAATGAACCAGCATTCTGTATCTAGTACCCACATGGTGGCTAACAAATTTCTACCTCCAGTTCCAGGGGACCCAACACCTTTTTCTGTCTCCATGGGCATTGCAGGAACAGATGCATTTACAACATATCCTCAAAACACTCATGCACATAAAATAACAATAAACCAATAATTTAAAAATATTTCAGAGCAAATCATACCATATGCTTGTACAAACTGACCTTGTGCCTTATGCAGATTTTTACTGAATAGATGCTTCCTATAAAGTTGTTTTCCTCTCATTGTCTAGTAATGCAAGAAGAGATAAAAAGCACTCACAGAGGGATGATGCATACTGGGAAATGTGGGTCAAAGAGTTTACAACTTTCCTAGCCCCATCCTCAACAGAAACCATGTTTTTATTCCTCTCATATAGAGTCTCCAATTCCCTGCTCGCCCACAAAACTGAGATACAAATAAACATCAGAAACCTGAATGTGTAATAATTTTCTTATTAAATTCATGAGTAACAAATAATTTGAATATTTATTTGGCCCTGCTTGTTTTTCATGATGATAGATGCAATTACTTATTTCCCTTTGGTGGGTTAAAGGCACACAGTTTCTTAACTGACTTGCCTGAATCCAGTTCCACATACATTCATTGTAAATCTTATTTTAAAAGCTCTAGTGTTTTCCTTCCCCTAACCAGGCTATAAAACTTGACTCTGTCTTGTTTAATGTATCTCCTCATCTCATTAACATATCCTGTCCACATAAACAATATCAATAATTTGTTTTTAAAAAGAAGCATCATCTTTGTGGCTTAAACTAACAAAAGTTTTATTTTAAATGGCTAATTAATATATACTAAACTTATATATGATATTTTCTTTTTCATAACATTTTATTTATTTATTTATTTTGGTATTTTTGAGACAGGGTCTCCCTTTAGTCCCAACTGGCCTGGAACTCACTCTGTAGACCAGGCTGGCCTTGAACTCACAGAGATCTGCCTGCCTCCGCTTCCCAAGTGCTAGGATTAAAGGCGTGTACCACCATGCCCAGCTTAACATTTTATTTATTATTTTTATTTTACATGTATTTGTGTATTGTCTGCATATGTGTAAGTGCAGCCATGTTCTGCAATGCCTGTGGAGTCAGAAGTAGGCGACAGATATCCCTGGAACTGGAGATACAGATGGTTGTTAGCTGCCATGTAGGTGCTGGGAATAGAACCTGAGTCCTCTGCAAAAACAACTGGTGTTCTCAACTACTGAGTTATCTCTCCAGCCCCATCTTTTCTATGTTAGGCATCATAATTCCTTTTACAACTCTGTGAGAGAATTTAAATAGCTTATGTGGCAAGTTCAACCCCAATTTTTAATTTTTTGTATGAATACAGATAATCAAACCATTAATTGCCTTCAGCTTCTGAACAGGAAGTAGCATGCCCTTTGCTCCATTAGTAATGATAAATTTGATAACTGATTACCAACTTGAATTTTTTGTTCCATAGGTAGTGATAAAATTGATATTCTTTGAATAACTGAGACATAAATATTTTTCCTAAGGTTCTGAGTTAAGTCGTTTTTAGAATAAGCATCTTAACTATGCAAAGTACTTAAAGATTTTAATCAGACCACCCTCTGGGCCATAGTGTACAGGATATACAATATCCAATGGATGCAGAGTTGCTAACCAAGCACATCTGGTGAACTTTTCATGCCTTTTTACATTATCCCCCAACTCTCTTGGAGACAGTTTCATTTTCTGTGGTTCAGTCACCTATGCTCAAATGAGGTCCAAAAATATTCAGAGGAAAATCTCAGAAATAAATAATTCATATTTTAAATTGTGTGCAGCTCAAAGTAACTTGCTAAAACCTTAGGCAAACCCGATCCCCTCTCCTGAGATGTGAATTGACCATTTATTTGCTCAGCAAATCCAGCTTGTTTACACTGCCCCTTAGTCACTTAGTTATGTCCACTGTTAACAGCATTGCTATAGAGTTCTTATTCAAATAACCCATATGTAACTCATTCAAATAACCCATATAGTGACTCCAAAATGCAGAAATAGTGGTACTGGCTGGTTGGATATACCAAAGAACCACAAAGGGTTTCTTGTAAGTGAAAAGGTGAAATTTCTCAACTTAATATGGAAAGAAAAAATATGTATGCTGAAGTTATGAAGATCTCTGGGAATAAGAACTAGGAAAAAAACACAAAATATACAAAGGTTTCAGTTTTATCTGAAATCTCAGACATACATTGGACACTCTTAGAATGTATTCCCAACACATAAATTAGGGAAATGTTATAGTTAATTAACTGAATAAAGGAAATATAAACAACAGTGAGTTTTATATTATACAAATATTCATATATCATTTCCTTTACAGACAAAAATGGGAAAAGAGAGACTTTTAAAACCCATGATTACTCACTTGTAGTCTCATTTAGCAAAACAGCAAGCAAAAAGGTCTAAACTCCTGAGAAAGAATCTAACTAGCAAATTTTAAGATGCATTATTCACACCGAGTATATTATCTTGAATTATTCATAATTCCCTTCAACTATTCATTGTCAGTAATAATTAAGATTGTTCTTGTGATAAGTGGCAGGCCCCAGATTAATTTAGTAAGACGGAAAATGACATGTCACTGAACCAGAGAGCAACATGATGCACACTGATGCTGGAACATTAAAGGTGGATTGTGGAACCCACCTGGAAGTTTATGCCTCCTTCTCCTTCTCCCTGTCCCTGTCTCTCTCCATCTCTCCCCCGACCACTCTCAGGTCTATAAATGCTCTCTCAAGTTTTCTTTACTGCACATGTCCGAAAATCTAAGCAGAGCATCTCTGTTTAATATCATACAAATGTCTTGAGACATGAATGGCAGAATGCATGAACTCGGGTGGGTTGGGGGCCATGGAAAGGGAAATGAGTCTAAATTGGACTGAGAAATGATGTATGGAATGCACAAATCTTCAATAAAAGTATTTTTTAAAAGACAACTGCCTTAGTATCTTCAGGCTGCTAGCTTAGAATATCGAGCTTGGGTGGCTTATAAACAATGAAAATATTGCTTAGACTTCTGAATTTGAGGAAGGCCAAGAAACAGTTGCTAGTGTGTGTCCACTATTCCTAGTGAGGGCCAATTCTGGTTCATAGAGCCTGTTTTCTCACTATATATACAGGGAGACAAGGGGGCTCCTTGTGATCTCTTTGAAAGAATGTTAATCCTCCTCACAAGAACTTTGGCCTAAAGTTCTAAGCCCTCTCAAAGTTCTAGCTTCCAAATATCACTTCACTGGGAGATAGAGTTTCAATGTATGAATTGAGGGTGAGAAAGGGTATATTAATTTGGGGGTTATTGCAAAATTAACCAGAAAACAAAACTTATAGCTATAATTTGTATTAGTTACATTTCTCTTGCTGTCATAAAGCACCATGACCAAGAGCACTAATAAAAGAGTTTATCTGAGCTTATGGCTCCAGAACGATTAGAGTCCATAACAGTAAGGGAGGCATGGGAGACCAAACAGAAGGGGCCTGAGCAGGAAGCTGAGCAATCACATCTTCAGGCAGACACAGGACACACAAAGACACTGGAAATCCAGCAAGACTTAAGAACTCTCAAAGCCTGCTCTGCAGCTGCATGCTTCCTTCAGCTTGACCACACTTCACTTTTTTTAATCTTTTTGCGACAGGGTCTCCCGTAGCCCCAGCTGTCCTAGAGCTCGCTCTGTAGACCAGGCTGGCCTTGAACTCACAAAGATCTGCTGCCTCTGCCTCCCAAGTGCTAGGATTAAAGGCGTGCACCACCATGCCCGGCTCTTGGCCACACTTCCTAAAATCACCTAAAACAACACCACCATCTGGGGACAAAATGTCCAAATGCCTGGTTCTTGGGCAAAAATAACAATGTTGGAGAGATGATATGATCATATCACATCTCAAACTATATTACAAAGCTATAAAACAGCCTGGTACTAACACAAAAATAGACACATACATCAACTAAACACATTAGGAGGCCAAAATATGAGTACATACAATATCAACTACCTGATATATGACAAAGGTACCAAGAACAGACAATGGAGGAAGGACAGCATCCTCAACAAATGGTACTGGCAAAATTGGATGTCCACCTGCAGAAGAATAAAACTGGAACCTTATCTTTCACACTGCACAAATGGATCAAAGACCTCAATGTGAAAGCTGAAACACTGAATCTGCTAGAAGAAAACATAGGTAATACTGTACAAGATATAGGTGTAGGAAAAGAATTTGTAAATTGGATTTCAGTTGCTTGGGTATTAAGGTCAGCAATCAAGAAATGGGAACTCATTAAACTAAAAAAACCTTCTGTACAGCAAAA
This sequence comes from Rhizomys pruinosus, assembly GCA_009823505.1. NCBI lineage: Eukaryota > Metazoa > Chordata > Mammalia > Rodentia > Spalacidae > Rhizomys > Rhizomys pruinosus. Next base: position 2,427,938 of record VZQC01011911.1, on the reverse strand, counting down.
GAAACATGAAGGAAGCCAAGGGGTACATGGGAGTACTTAAACTGGGGAGGGAAGAGGGAGGTTGGACAGGGAGTGAGAGAGGATAGATAAAGTTTTGGTGTCATAAAATTGAGAGGAAAATGTATTCATTCAAAAACTTCCTGAAAAATACAAATACAGTATCTGAACATAAATGGTTGTGTAGTATTTGAAAGCTGTGTAACAAGGAACACAGGAGAAGCCTCCCCTCCCGTTGTTGGTAAGGGTGATCAAAGATACTCCCAAAATAACACAAGTTATTGCCATAGCCCTTGATTCCCTCCCAGATCCTGAAGGTAAAACCTTATTAATGAAGACAGGACAAACTAAGAACACAGGACTTGAAGCAATGGAGCTGGAAATGACCTGGAATGCTTCTCCTTGAAGAGTAACTCTCATAGTTCTAGAGGATAGTACACAAGCTGCTGAGGGAGGAAATCAATCAGTGGTCAAACCCAGTGTCAAAGTCTGATAACCACAATGACTGGCACAACAAACTATCTTTATTGATGAATTAGTGGAACTTTTACCTACGGGATAAGGAATGGGTATCTAATTGGATTTAAAACTCTCAATGAAAGGGAACTCATGGGTGGCACGCTAAATATACCCAAATATATATGGTTGGAGAGATCCTAGAGAAAACTCTATTACCACCATATCTCTAGACAAAAGAAATTTCTTACAATATGCTAAATATGGATTTTTCTATTTATAGACAAGTTTATCATATACCACTCATCAAAGGAGCTTCTTTTTTGCAACAGAGAGAGGCTATTACAAGAGTTTTACAACTGGTCACACACAGAGAATAGATGTCTGAGAGATGCCCAGCCCTAAGTGACATATCTGCAGTGGAACCTCTATGCCTAAGGCCCACAGAACATAGTGGAACGGGGTGCAAAGACTATTAATATATCCCTCAACTCTCACCAGTGAAACTTCTTCATACAAAAATAATGTGATACACGCAGAAGGCCACAACTGGCTAAATTTCAGAGAACGAGAGACTGCAGAGTGTGTGTCCTATATTAAACCTCACCCACCTACAGCTCAGGAACCGTTGTGGAAGAGGATGTAGAAAGATCGTAAGAGCCAGAATTTGTGCATGAATATAAGGAAACAGAGGCTTTCAGGCCACTGGGAACTTGCTCATATGAACTTTCAATAGTGGTGACAGCATGCACAAGTCCCATTCTGACTCACTCAGAAAAAAAAACAAAAAACAAAACAAAAAAAAAGCATAAAATGAGGGAAATTGGCACCAGGCCCCAAAGTAGATCTTTTTTTTTTAATTACTTTATTTTTTTCCATTTTTTTAACAATAAGCAATAATTTATGAGTACAAGCATCCTTCATGTAAAACCAAGTTCAAGCAGTTGTGCCCAAACCCACACAGTCCATAAGTCCCACCATCCAGCTAGGGGTGCTCGTATGTTCAATCAGATGAGTGACTAGACTATATTGCTGTAGTTTCACCATTCACCACAATCGCAGACTTTACATTCTATCACACACCCTCTTCCACAGATTGTTCCCTAGGCTTAGAAAAGGGGCACAGCTGGATGAGAAGCAAAAAAGTCTGCTTTCTCTGGAGATGTAATTTTGGACTCTGATCAGTTCTGGCTGTTTCTTTTCATGGGCTAACAGTTTGTCCAGGAATGACCTTTCAATCCTACTAATGAAGCACAAGCAATTAGATATATAGGTATTTAAACAATATTAAATGTTATGGTAGGTTACTTTGGTATAGACACAGACGTTTGGATGGTATGTTAATCCTTGAATTATGTTTTTTTTCTGTAAAATATGACAGGGTCTTACTGGGGCTTATAACATCTCCTAACCACTAGAGGATGTAAGCTTGTGGCATCAGCCATGGGTTATTCCTCCAAGGAGAAAGCTAATAGCCAATTAGATTTGGGATATACAGGCATATGGCTGCCACTGCTGCACAGTATTTCCAGGCAGGTGAGGTGTAGCTGGTGCTGACAGAGGAGTCTTGCTTGGCTCAAGGAGACCTATATTTGCTTTATTGGTTTAGTGGCCTTTGGTACACTCTCTGGTATTCCAGAGACCAACTGTACACTTGCAAGTGCAGTCTCAATACATCTTTCCCATGCTTACATCAGGTTTTCGACAGCAGGGCCTATCGTCTCTCTTCTTGCAGATATCCCAGTTTACAGGCAAGAAGCCTTTACCTTTTGGAGGGGCTCGGATTCCTTGGCCAACATCTCCTTTGTAGAATAATCCATTGCTGATATCAGAACTCTCCTGTATTAATATATTTTGCTTAAGTGCATAGCTTAAGGAGACTTTAGTACTATATTTGGATCTGAATAGAGAATAATCCTTTTCACAGTTCCTATGTCTATTAGTCAATTGAAGAAGGTAGTTTTACTGGTTTTATAAGAGAATACCTCTATAGCAGTTGGCTTGAATTTACAGTTAGATAACAACCTCATCTTCATCATATTTCTCCTTGTTCTATGGGGGGAGGTAAGAAATTCTCTCGTATTAAAACCTTTCAGCACCTAGAAGGTAAGTTTCCTTAGGAATTGTTATAAATAGTTGTTACAAGTAAGATCAACAGAGGGGTTTGATGTCTGTAGCAATCTGAGCCTTTTCTTCCTTTCAATGTTCAGATGGGCCAACCTTTCTGCTGGCACTTCCTGGTACATCGTGCAAAGCTAAATCTTTCTTTCTCAGCCATTAAGTTGGTGACATTTTGACCTGTTGGAACATACAAATCTTTTCCCATAGTTAGCTTTAAGATTTGAATTGCAAGGTTTTTGACAAAAAGTTTTCATATCTAACTGTATCCCCCTTTTTATTTTAGGTTTTTGTTTATTTGACCCATGAATCTCAAAAAGGCAGTTGTATTACACATACCTATAGGCTGGAATCAAGGTGCAGATTTCATCAAATTCACCCATGCTATTTTGGGTGACAGTATGTGGTTAACTTGGTAAGCAAACTTTTTTTAAGTTAAATCATCCTGCAGGTAAAAGAGAATGCTACAAGGTGATACTGTACAACAGAAAAATTATATAGAACATTTGTATGTGCCAATCACAAAGTTATTGTTATACAGATTTTAAGTAAAACAGATGTGGACAACAACAATTTATATTTCCAATTAACTCGGGTGCATTACTGTTTTTATCAGAGCTCTTAAACCAATTGTGGTGGTTTGAATGAGTGTCCCCCCATAGGCTGTAAGTATTCAGACATTTGTCTCTGGTTGTTGGTGCTGTTTTTGGAGGACTTAGAATGTGTGGCCGTGCTAGAGGAAGTATGTCACCGGGGGCAGGCTTAGTGAGTTTAACAAGCCTCGTGGTCTCCAGTTGCTCTCTTTCTGCTTCCTGTGCTCTTTGTGAGATGTGACCCTTGGCTTGCTGCTCCAGATCCAGCCGCCATGCCTCCCTCCACAATGGACTCTAATTCCCTGGAACCGTCAATCGTAAGCTCAAATAAACTCTTCCTTTT
>VZQC01011911.1:2381144-2410558 GCA_009823505.1 Rhizomys pruinosus | reverse complement strand
TATATACATGTACATATATGTATATATACATATGTACATGTGTATATATACACATATATGTATATATACATATATGTATATATGTGTATATATATACATACACATATACATACACATATACACATATACATACACACACACATGGCTGCCACTGTTGCACAGTATCTCCAGGCAGTTGAGGTGTAGCTGATACTGATGGAGGAGTCTTGCTTGTCTCAAGGAGACCAATATTTTGCTGTATTGCTTTTGTGGCCTTTGGTAACGCTCTCTGGAATTTCAGAGGTCAGTTGTACATTAACGAGTTTTGTTTATGTCATGGAAGATTTCTCTCTCTCCTTCAACTATAATTAACATTTTTGCTGGGTAAAGTATTCTGGGTTGGCATCCATAGTCCTTTAACACTGGGAATGTTTGCTCCATGCTGTTCTTGCTTTCATGGTTTGCGCTGAGAAGTCAGTTGTAATTCTGATGGGTTTCCCTTTGTATGTGACTTGTTTTTCTTTTGTAGCCTTCAGAATTTTGTCTTTCTTTTGGGCATCTAGCTTTTTAACTATGATATGGTGTGGGGAGTTTCTTTTCTGATCTTGTCTATTTGGAGTCCTATGTGCTTCTTGTATTTGTATGGGTTTATCTATTTTTAGTTTGGAGAAATTTTCATCTATTATTCTGTTGAAGATCTGATCAATACTATTCTCTTGAGATTCTTCTCCTTCCTCTATTCCTATGATGCAGAGGTTTGATCTTTTCAGTGTCCCATATTTCCTGATTGTTCCACTTTTGTGTATTTTTAAATTTTTCATAATCTTTGTTTGAGCTTTTTAGTTGCTCTGTGTTATCTTCCAGATCTGATATTCTTTGTTCTGCTTCCTCTATTCTGCTTCTGAGGCTTTTTCCTTTCCTTTCTTCTTGATTGGATGAGTGTTCTAATTCGCTTTTCATTTCTTCCTGTGTTTTCTTTAGTATTTCCACTTCCTTTTTGAGCTTCTCAATCTCTTCTTGGTGCTCCTTACTTTGTTGTTTGGCTTCCTTTTTCAGTGTTTCTACTTCCTTTTGGAGTTTTTTTTTCTCTCCCTCTAGTTCTTTCTGGAGTTTGTCAATCTGTTTCTTTCCAAAGTTTGTCATTGTATCCCTCTAGGTCCTTTTTGAGTTTTTCATCCTCTCTCTTTAGTTCTCTGAATTCTTCTTTATTTTCTTTAATTTCTCTGCATAGGTCTGCAATTATTCCTCTAAGATCTGTTCCTTGGGTCACCTCCAAGGGGATCCCATTGTAGCTATCTCCTACAGATTTGGTAGAGCCTGGTGCAGGATTATCCTGTGCCTTTCCCATGTTGCCCCTTCGTCGTGTCCCTGGCATGTGGGTTTCCCTTTTGTGGTTCAAATCACAAATGTCTTTTAACTATGTTAATGGATGGTTTTGCTTGCCTCCTTCTGATTCTTTTTTTTTCTTTCCTCCTCCTTGTTTATGCAGTATTGACTTGTCTAGGTTTCAGGCTTTCAGTTTTGTTTATATATTGGATATTGGAAGCCTAAGTCACTCTTCTCTTCCTGTTCTGAAGGTTCTCCAAAAAAAGTCCACTTGGATACTCTCTCACCAATTCCCATTGGTGTGTGGGGGAGTTATGCCTGACTAGCCCATGATACCTGCCTGAGTGACTTCCAGCAGCCCAGGATACAGTCTACCCCAAAATCTACCTGCCTGAGTGACTTCCGGGTGCCTGTACCTCAGCAGCCGGCCAGCACAAAGCTGCAGAGGCACCAAACCCAACCCCGACCCCCAAAGTAGATCTTTAATGGAGTGACTCTAGATAGGCTAACTAGACTCCAATGGATGAAGTTGCGCTGAGGGACACGACTTTGGGGAAGGTGTGGATTAAGGAGGGGGGGTCTAAATTTGATTAAAATCTATTATAGCGAATGCTGAAAAACTCAATAAAATATTTCTAAATTAAATATATAACTGATGTAACATAATTCATGACAGATATAAAGTCTCTGAAAATCTTAAAATATCCAATTCATCTATATACAGTCATGCACTGCTTGATGATTTTAGTCAAGGCCAGGTGGTAAACGCAATAGTAGTCTGATAACAGATTTACAATTTCATTTAATGAAGTTGTTGGCCTCATAATTTCCTAATCTTAATAAATCCTTGAATCTTCTTGTTCATGTTTGCAAAAAAAGAGTGCCTATTGGGATTATGTTTATGACAATTTTGAATCATTAATTCATTTTAGCAGGATTGGGTGTTTGAGCAGTATTGAATCCATGGTTAATTTATTGAACACAAACCTACCATTTGTATAAATGCATATCCTTTATATTTATGTGCAATATATATTATCATTACATAATACAAAATATTTAGGAGTCAAATCCTTTGCACTGAAAATACAATTGAAAGAAAATAAAGACCTAGTGCAGAGAGCACTTAACTAAACTGGAGAGTCAAGATAATCACAGACACAATTTCAAAAGGCTTTTTTTTTTCATTTTGCCAACATTGACAAGTTGATTTTAAGACTTTTATTGAAATACAAAAACATAGAATAGGCAACACTAGAAAATAAAGTTAGATAATTGACTTTAATATACAGTAGTCAAAAATGACATCATAAGAACAATAGTAGAAAACCAACGAAAGAGAAAAAAATAGGCTCAAATGCACATCGACTGATTTTAGACATTCATAAATGAAGGAATATTTGTCTTCCAAGTAGCAGCAGGCAAATGTAGAAATTAATGAAACTCCCTTCTCAAACTCAGATTCTGGACTAGAGAAATGACTCAGTTGTTAAGAGCACTGCTTGCCCTTGCAGAGGACCCAGGTTTTATTCTCAACACCTACATGGCAGCTAATAGCTGACTATAATTCCTGTTCCAAAGGATCTGATCTTATCTTCTGACCTCCATGAACATTAGACATAAATGGTACACTTACATACATGGAGGCAATACACTCATACACATACATTTATTTAATCAAAAAGTTAAAATAGACGCCAGATTCTATAAGTACTAATGCAAAGCCAAAAGACATAGATAATTGAGCAAAGCTAAAGTTATTGTTGTGATTATTCAGTTTCCTGTGTTTGATTTAATGCAGAGTCATTCTGTCCCTATTTTGATTTTAAATACCATAATAAATGTTCTCTAATTGATTTCCAGACAACTAATAGCCAAACTGCAGTTACAATTGGTGGGGGGGGGGGGGGCTGGAGTGAGCATACTTGAGAGTAAGAAGGGGAGGGAAGCTCACTTTTATTAATCAAATGGATTTAGGTTCCACTATGGACTTCCTTGCTTGATGATAGAACCTCTTGACTGGGAAAAAAATCACCAATAATTAGGTCTAACTTACTTCAGTTATGTGTGAAGGACCCTTAAAAGAAAATCAATTTTGGTTTCATATAATAAGTGCAAATAAAACATACTGTTTTATCAAATAGATTATTTCTAATCTAAGTTATTTTTAATTGCAGAAACTCATTTTGGTAGAGTCACTTTAATGAGATTTAGCTTGATTTGAGTAAGAAAAAATATTGCTATATAATGCCTCATTTGTTCCTGCTCATTTGAATAGCAGCCAAAGTAATATTGTCTCAAAAAGGTTTTTTCCCAAGTATGTCTTATGAAGCGATGTTATTGATGTTAACATTTTCAATCATTATTACTACAAAGCCAAATATTGCCAAAATCAATTAATTCCTTTTTGATAAACAAGATGTAGTCAAGGTCAGAAAGACCTACATCCAACTTACTACATTTTCTTTATAATTCCCCATGAAGCCCACATAAATTTATTTTCATTACATCATGTTTGATAGTGTGTCAATTGTTTAACATGCCCTTCATCCCCAACAACTAAAACACAAAGTGAGGACAAAGAAAGAGCATTGCATTGTCACTGAGTATTTTTGAAACACCAAATCTGTTACTGGTGGCAGATGGATTTTTGTTCAGACAGGTTTCATCTCCCTCTTCAGCCTCCTGCCAGCACAAAATTAAGTGGCACTTGGTAATTAAGTATTTTGGTGAACTTAAATTGTGGAAAAAAATCCAATTTGAACCTTGGATCATTTAGTATTTATGGTCCATGTGAGATAAAGGTAGATGCTTTAATTTGAACTATGGTAACCATTTTAAAAAGGCATTACAGCAGGCAATGGTCAATCCTCTACAATAACTCATTCCCTCTGGACCAGGCAGGAGTTCCCTGCTTTAGTTACACTATTTCACCACATACATGAAAAAAATTTCTTGAACATTTTTGCCTTCATTCTTCATTTTGTACAATTCAGTTTTATAAAGATCACATTGGATTTAGTTCCCACTGCTCCTGTAATCTCACTCTTTCTTTATAAATGGCCAGCAAGTCATAGAACACAGGAGGGATAAATAATCCAGAGAATCCATCATATGTAAAAAGTATTTGCACCCTGCTTTAAGCAAGCCATTTTTGAACTGAGGGCCCTGGTTTCCTCCCATTCCCACCACCAGTTAAGAAGGATGAGCCATCCTCAATAAAACCACCTAGAACAAAGAATGGTGCCCAGGACAGTCCCAGAAAAGAATTCAATTCCTGGAGCCATTGAATTCTAAACACTAAATGATGCAAATAGTCATTGGTGTATTAATGAGTATAGCCCACAGTAGTTTAATAACTCTGCAACTAGATTATACTAGACTTGCCTCTTGTGAGCTCCCTAACTGAAGACAACCTATTGTAAAAGAGAGCCCACTGCAAGAGTAGAAAATGTGTACATATTTCAGAAGGAAAATCTCCCCAGAACTTGATGTTTAAGATAACAAACTATCAGAATCTAAAACTCATCCTTTGCCAGTACCGTAAAAACTCCCCCATGGACATGCTGCAGGGCTCTTTTCTACTGCTGAGCCAATAATTTCAGCTGCTGACCTTTGTAGATGCTTTTCTCTCTCTCCGAATTTGTCCCTGGGTTCTGCTAGCAAGTAAAACTGGACTTGTGCCACATGGTGGCCACAGTGGGCTTGCTCTGTAGGTGAGAAGGCTTGACTCCCTCAGTCTTCTTCCTCATTAAAAGTTCCCTGTTACTACCCTGAATATGACAGTACTTAATTATAAATAGCCTATTATAAAGTGTTTTACCCTTCTAGAATTTAATCACCACAGTTCTTTAATCAGAAACCAATGTACTATGATGGTAGTTTTAATCTTTATAGCATAATCAAATGTTGTGGAAATCCAAGTGATCCTTATGCTTCAAATATTTTGTAAATACAATCACATAGGTACTGTCCCAAACATTTCATATTATGCTATGACAATTCTTCAACTCTTACAAGATTACTATTGTTTGTGTAAAATGTTGGGGAAGATTTCTTAACCCATCCTAGATTACACTATGAAATTGCTAAATTAAAAATGGTGATGATCACTTATTACATACGTCAAAAACAAGAACACATGGCCTTGTCAGAGCAAGAACACTGGTCTCCTGGTACCGAGGAATAAAATCTGAGTACCAGCTGTTTGTAGGTGCTGGCCAAGGATGCCTGCTGTCCCACATATACAAGCCTAATAACTAGCAAGATCCTTGGCAGAATGAAGAAGTTACTAGTTCCATGGAAAGCTAAGGTTGGATGTGAAACTGCCTGACCATCAGGAGAAGGAAATAGGCCCTCAGCTGCAGGATACCTCATTGTCCAATGAACCCAGACTGAGCCCAAAAGGGTCATTTCAGGTCTTCACATCATACCACATTCTACTCAGAACAGTCTTTATCAGAACAGTGTACCACGTGATTTGGAGAAATAGTTCAGGAAAATTAAGATTCCATCTCAGGACCAGAATCCAAGTTATACTCATTCCTAAATTGACAATGATAACAATCATTCTGGTTATCCCCCAAATATAGCCAGGAAGGTCCTGAACCATCAATATTTTATCATCTAAGTACCCTACTTACTTTTTATCTGTTGACTTATAAAAACAAGGCAGGAAATCCTTTAAAACAATGACTGGCCCAGCAAAATAGCTCTAATGGTGCGATCATGGCCCATTTTATCTTGGGGTAAATAACAGCTGTTTAACTGGACAGAAAACCAGCTCAATAGGAGGTGGTTTCAGAAGTAATGCCTGATGCAATAAATCTAGCTAATTCCAAATGGCTAGAGATGCCATATACTAAAGAGACCAACCTACTACTACCACTTTCCTAAATCAATATAATTTCTATCTGTATTCTAAGTATTTACCCTTATACCCACAAATAAGTACAGATCTCAACACTTATCAAGTAAGCTTTTTTACACAACATATGGAGACTATTACAGAAATCTACAATTGGTCAAAATGGAGAGAATAAGTGACTATGTGGTACCCAACTATGTAATTGATAGCATCTATAGTGAAACTCCTACACTTACGGCTCAGAGAACATTGTAGAAGAGGGACCAGAAAGATTATAAAATCCAAAAGACCAGGATGACTGCTGCTAGATAGTTTCTTCTAAATATGACAGGGAATCCTCACCCATGACATCTCAATATGACGGTCTAAACAAGACCTGAATAATGACATCAGTTGACATGCCAACATGAATGATGGAAATTTCACAGGGTCATACTTCTAGATGTAAGGCTCGGGCAATCAATGGCAATTGAGAGAGCTAGAATCAATTTTCTCCAGGGACAACCTCCATGATGCATTATCCACTTGAGAATTGATAATCTATCATGGAGGTGAGTTTTTCTTTACACGAGTACATGTATAGAGCTGAAGGCTTATATAAGAAACAGTACCAAATAGGAGAAAACTTTCTTTGGGTCATTGGCCAGGGTAGTCCAAGAGAGTCCCAACATTACACGGGCTATTGCCACAGCCCTTGATCGTTTCCCAGAACTTGAAGGTAAAACCCTATTGCTGAAGACAGGACATACTTAGGACACAGGATTTGGAGCAATTAAGCTGGAATGGACCTGGAAGCCACTTACCCTGAAGACTAGCTCTCATATATTTGGAGAGCATTATGCAAGCATCCAAGGGATAACATCAATTGATGGTCCAACTCCAGCTTTAAGGCCTAATAACTACAACAATGACCAGCACAGCAAACTATATTTGAGCAGTAGTGGCATTTTTAACTTGGGGGTAATCAACAGATAGCTAATTAGACTTAAAGCCTATTCAATGGGTGGAAACTCATGTGTGGTACTATAAACAAAGTCAAATATACATGGCTGGAGAGGTCATAAATCTTAGATAAAACACAAAGGCCATCACATCCCTAGACAAATGTAATTTGTAATACTTTATTTTTAAAGTATTTTTGTTAAATTTTGAGAAAGTTTTTACAATGTTTTTTATAGTTGTACCTGACTCCGCTATCACCTCTCAAATTGACCCCTACCCTCCTTACCCAATACATGTTCTTTTTATTCGCCCTGGAGGCTCATTTGTGCTATGCAAACATTCTTAGCTGTGGGCCTTCCCTTTAGCATGAGCGACCTACGGGGGTGATACCCTTAAAGAAAACTTACTCTTCCTCTGCCAGAAGCTACCAAATGCCAACGGTTCCTCAGCTAAGAATGGGACACTATACCCAACTCTTTGCCTCCATGCTGAGATTTTTGTCTGGCTTGAGCTTGAATAAGTCTTGTGTATGTTGTCACAAGGCTGGGAGCTCATGTATGCAACTGCCCTGCACTTTTTCTTTGTGTTCATCCACCACCTCTGGCTCTTACAAACTTTCTTCCTCTTCTTTCTGAAAGATCTCTGAGCCTTGTGGTGAAGAATGTGATACAGATATCCCATTTAAGGTTGACTTTATCTACTATAAAGAAACATGTATTCATTCAACTACTTTATTCCTCTGTGTGTGTGTGTGTGTGTGAGAGAGAGAGAGAGAGAGAATTGCTAGAAATTGAACCTATATTCCTGTAGAAATTAAGCAAGTGGTCTACTGCTGAACTATCTCCTCATCCTTAATTAGTTGTTATTTTATTCTGCTTTTTAATTCAACCACCAGAGTACTAGTATTTCCTTTGAGGCACCAGGATTGCAGTTTATTCATCTGTTGTTCCATATTTGTCTATTGCTATGCTAGTCCCTGTCTGTGGCCTCTTCTACTGACAGTTTGAGCAAATCAAGAGAGAAGAATTATTTTAAATATCTGGGCATTCTGGCTGGGTATATTACATACAATTTATTGATGACAGATTATTTGAAAAGTTGCTGGTGTAAATGCTTTTATATTTCCAAATATGTAAGTATAAATCTGGTTTTAGATACATCTCCCATGAAGCTTTGAAACCTACAGATATTTTCTTCATGGAAATAGTCATGGAAAGAAGTTATCACTTAATTAATTTGCATTACCATTTCAAGGAAGAGTGTTATTTTTCTCAAATATGGGGATATTTTATGTCATGGAAACGGTCTCTTTCTAATTTTAAGATAGTATTTGCAAAAAATTTTGGGTGGATAAGACTGGAAAATGGAATCACCATCTTATCAAAGCTTATCACTGACAGCTACGTTCTCTGTCTTTATGCATGAGCTCTCCTAGGTCCAATCAGTTTGTTTTTGTGAAGATATGCTCTAATAGGAGCCAATGATAAGTTGATGCTCCTGTATGTTAGCATTCATAGACTGAGGCATCACATTGCTGGAGGGATTAGGGCTCTTATACATAATGTCATGGTGTCAGTAATGTGGAAGTTGGCTCAGAAGCTGTTCAAGTTAGCATTGCTTACAGCATTTTTTATATAACAAAATGTTACTCATAACGGCATTATTGAAGAAAATACTTCTTCTGGAGGTGTCATAACAACACCCCAAAATGTCAACAAAACATATTAAATGGAATTTAAAGTCAGCTTCTGGAAAACAAAGGCATGAAACATTAGGAATTATGCGATCATTTACAAATGACTATTCCAAAATGCTTGTGTTTATATTTTTGCTGCAATGTTAGGCTCTGTTTACATTATGAAGACATTACTCCTGTGTATGCCTCTGGGTTTTATAGAGGCTTCTTTCTGACATTTGCATTAGGAATTCAGTTTTAAAATAAAAGTCATTCTCAAATTATGCTGATGCTGTTTATTAAAATTAAATTCATGTCCAAAGCCTTAAATGGCTCTGATGGTAATTACACAGAATCAAGTACTAGGGAACTGCAATTTTTAGAAAGTAAGCTGACATTTTTAAAAAGGAGACAATCACCTAATACAGATAAAATTTTAATGCACCATTTTGAAAGCTTTGTCAAAAAATGTCCTGTTTTCCAGCAGAAGCAAGGAAGTAGAATATCTAAAAGAAACTTTTCTTTGATGATTATTTTCCTGAAACATACTCACTTCAGATTATTCATAAGAGCTCTTGGGGCTTGAGAGATGGCTCAGCAGTTAAGAGCACTGCCTGGTCTTGCAGAAGTCCAGGGTTCAGTTCCCTACACTCACATGACAGCTAAGAGCCATTTGTAACTCCAGTTCCAGGGTATCTGATTCCCTCTTCTGACCTCTATGGGCATTGCACAACATGAGTGCACTTATATACATCCAAGCTATTCACTCACACATTCAAAAAAGCTAAAATTTTAAAAACTAAGTGCTCCTAGGGTTCAGAGGGTAAGAGCTATTCTTGCCGAGGACATGGGTTTGTTTCTCAGAACCTACAGTGAGGCTAACAACCATCTGTAACTCTAATTCCAGGGGATCTAGCATCGTCTGACTTCTGCAGGCATTACATGGCATGGGTGCACTTATATCCACACAAGCAAAACACTCATACACATAAGATAAAAATAATAAATAAAATATTTTTTTGGTCTTTTGGAGACAGGGTCTCCCCATAGCTACGGCTGTCCTGGAACTCACTATGTAGACCAGGCTGACTTTGAACTCACAAAGATCCACCTGCCCCTGCCTTTGTTAGGATTAAAGGTGTGCACCACCATGCCCAGCGATAAATAAAATATTTTTAAAAGCTAAACATGGTGGCAAATACCTTTAATCTCAGCACTCAGGAGGCAAAAGCAGGTGAATCATTGTGAGTTCAAGGCCAGCCTGGTCTACATAGGGAGTTCCAGGTCAGCTGGGGCTAGAGGGAGACCCTTTCTCAAGAACACACACACACACAAAAAATCAAATAAATTAAGAGCTCTTATCTCCAAAAGCTCATTGCACATTATAATGTAATCTAATTTTAATAGTCACAGCATCTCTGTAATGCAGGTAAATCCAAAATAGCATTCCCACTTTCCAATAGATAAACTGTATAAAAATAAAAGAAAGTAAGCCATATTTTCCTAGGTCATTCCATGAGAAAAGGGGTAAATACTCAATCAGAATTCACAGCTCAAACATCTGGAATTCCTAAAATACATCTGATGACTTTCTGGGTTTCCCTTTCCCTGGATGTGTGTAAATAAAATTCAATCATTATATAGTATTTAAAGTTCACAGAGAATTTTAACATGCAACAGTAAACATAATCTTCATGCTCCAATAAAGCTGGGTATTTTTTAATTTTTATGTTTTTGAGATTTCCATACATGAATATTGTCTCTGCATTATTTCCATCCCTCTCAGGTTTCCACCACTCCTTCCACCTTCCCCAACTCCCTCTCAAGTTCTTGTCCTCTTCTTTGATTATTATTACATATGTATGTATAATGCACTGATTCCAATTAGCTGTGTTTGTGTGTACTTGGGTTTAGGGCTGCTCATTTATGATTAAATAACCTTCTCATTGAGCTATATTCTGAAGAAAACTGGTTCTCCCTCCCTCTGCATCCACTGATTGCCTGTAGCTCTTGGTCTTGAGGCAGGACCCTGTGACATTCCCCCGTCCACCTTGGCTTGTCAACTGGTTTTGTCATTATGCAGGTCTTGTTAGACTACCACACTGTGGAGATCTCATTGTTGCAGTTTTGCAATGTTCTGAATGCATTAACTAGCAGCAGGTGTCTTGTCCATCTGGCTCTTCAATCTTTCCTCCTCCTTTTCTTAAATATTCCCTGAGTATTAGGGGTAGGTGTTGCCTTGTAGATATGTTACTTAGGACTGGCCACCTCACAGTCACTTATTTTCTGCATTTAACTAATTGTGGAATTTTGTGATAGTCTCCACCTGTTGCCCCAAAACAAAAAAAACTTGTTTGATGAGTGATAAGAGATACAATTGTTTATAAATATAAAGACACGTATTTAGAATCCAGTAAGAAATTACATCAGTATAAGGAAGTGACAGAAGAAGTTTTTTTCTCTAGGGTATATGAATTCTCCAGCCATGTCTACTTGGTTATGTTTACCACATATGATTTCCCTCCAACTAAGCAGGCATTAAGTCCAATTAGACAGATATTGATTACGCCCAAGGTAAAAGTACCACTATGGCACCAATAGAGATAGGTTGCTGGGCTGGTCCTGATGGATATTTTTTAATGCCACTTTGTTCTTGAGGAAAATGGGAGCTTTAAGAAGATACAGACATTTACAAAGTCATATCACTGGCAACTGGCAGATACGCAGCATCCTTTGAACACAGCATTCTTTCCTTTTCTATGAAACAACAGCTAGCTTTTCCTTGATCATTTCTGTTTCTACCTGCAAAAATCGCAATGCAATGTACCCTTAAAGATAGATCTCAATACAACGTGGTCCAGAGATCATTCTGTCTCGGGATCTCCCATGTACCTTTGAATGCATATTTTACATGTGATTATAATATATGGCCTATCTATATTTCAAGGATAAAGTGCTTAAAGAAAGTCCTGGTAAGCTTCGCACAGTAAATGCTCAAAGAACAGGGACTGAACATAAAGGATGAATTAATGAGTAGAATAATTACCTGAGAGAATATATACACAGATTGCCACATACACATATAATTTTCACTTAGCAACAGTGGTAAGATATAAGTTGATAGTTTTTAGAATATTTTCTGGCTTCTTTTGCAAGGTAGAAAAGTCTGTGCACATATTTCTCCCTGAGCATGAAAAAAGCAAAACTAATAGTCAGCTGCAGAACAAACAAGATGAGAAAGAAATCTGAGTCCCAAGTGAAAATAGTCCAGTCCAAGAACCTGGCAAGTTCTCAGAATTCAGGTCAAATGAATCAGACAGAGGTACATCTCAAGTCTCATGAAACTTTATGCACTCAGTCACAGCACAAGCCCAGCTCCCAAGCCTTTTTGTTAAACTAACCCAGAGAGATTTATCATGTCCTTAGTTGTTCCTCCACTCAGCACCATGGGGCATGTCCTGAATAAACCTCCCTTACTGCTTGTAGTCTCAGTCAGTTAGAAGTCAGGACAGAAAAGGTATTCTGTGTTTGTGAACCCAATAGGTTCTAGGCTCTTCAAGAGCTAGACCTGAGAGTATCTTGGCCATCATTTTGTCTCTCACACAACAAAGCCGAATGCCAGATACTGCAGGATTACTTAACACTTCTTTGGAAAATGAACATCCAAAATTCCAGAGCACTGTAGAGAGGAAGGGTTCCCAGTTTGTTCTCTCATGATTTTCAGAATGGCATCAATTCAACTGCTCCTCCGTACATACAGCAGTTGGCCCCTTGCCTTAAAGAGATGAAGCCTTATTTGTCAGCACACTGTGATCTGTCCCTAAGACACAGATTTACATAAACTAAGTTCAGAACACTGGTAAATAAAACCTGTTACAACCGATTAATTTTAGTGTAAAATCTGCTTGATTCAATTTCCTCGATTCTATTCAGGACATTACTTCTCTGAAAATAAAATACACGGGAAGTCCAATTATAATCAAAAGGTTTCAAGGTGAAAATACAAATCAAAAACTGGATAATGAAATGACAGTGCTACTGCCCTGTAAGGAAGGTCTTGACAACAGGTGGATTAGCCATCACTGGTGTCTGGCCTTCCTCGTTCATCATAATGTTTGAGCGCAGTATGATTCAGTCTGTGTTTACCTCCCTAAGTCTCCATGTATATGTCCTGGAAGCTCTCAGTGCTATTTTAATAGATTAATTTGGTATTTGTTTAGAAAAGGTGTGTTAGGGGCTGGAGAGATAGCCTAGCGGTTAAGAGCGCCGACCGCTCTTACAGAGGACGCCGGTTCGATCCCCAGCACCCACATGGCGGCTAAGAACCGTCTGAAACTCCAATTCCAGGAGAACTCCAGTTCCAGGGGAATCCGATACCCTCTTCTGACCTCCGCGGCGTTGCACGACACGGGTGCACAAAACACAAATATTATGAAAAACCAAGAAAATATGCCCCCCCCCAAAAAAAAAAAAAAAATTAATAAAAACAAAAAAAAAAAAAAAAAAAAAAAAAAAAGAAAAGGTGTGTTAGGATATCCCATTGAGTTATTATCAAGACTTAGAGGCCTGGGAACTATTCTGCCTCTTTGGCAATTTTATGTTTATCTCTATTTATTGACTTTAAAATATAACTCTCAGAGCAGGTAGGGCAATTAGATTTTCCTCATCTCAAAGTCCCGTGGAGAGGCCCTACTGTATCGCGCTGTCATAACAGTTAGATAATAAAACAATTAATAAGAAGGAAAAACATTTCCCAGGAGACTTGACTTAGTAGCAAGTTAAACTTTCAATATCAAGAGAAGCACAATCGCTCTTGGGTCTACTTGGGGCCTCTAACTCTCCTGGTCCCACAGCTGATATCATTGGACTTACCTGCAATGCAGAGCCAGGAACACAGGTCAATGCTCACTGACAAAAGAAACTTAAAAGTTTATGGCCCTACTTTCTAGGTTTCCAAATCAAGTGTCCTTGTTCAGCTACAGAGCCCTGTAATAACAAAGTGATTTAATTCATAGAAACATGTCCTGCAAATCACAAGGTGTCTAGTAATAACTTTACATATCTTCACTCCATTATTGTCGAGGTTATGGTCACAACTACTACACAAATCCACTCAAAGTGCACTTACAGATTCAATTTGAATAATCCTGGAAGCTAAATTCAGTATTCCCAAGACTAGGTTCCTATCTGGAGCCTGGTTTGATAGCAGTGCCTTCTCACCCAGGGACCCAGAAACTCAGATTGGCTTGCTGTCTTCATGCTTCCCAGATTCTTCATATCCGGGATCCATTGACCACTATGACATTTGTAACATCACAGACAAGCACTGTTTTCTTGACATACTGGATGATCACTAGTTTTATCCCTGCTGAATATTACCGTGTTCTTGCTATAAGGGTAGGAATAGAGGTAGAGATATAGTTAACCCTTAAGTTTGATATTTTCCAACCCTTATGTTGTTGTTCTCAATTGGATATGGTTAGTATAATCATATTTTAATATATGGCAAGGACAAGAGTGTTTTAATGTTTTAATATTATTCAGAACTGTATGCATTACTGTGGCATTTAAGAGTGACATTTAGGGCTGGAGAGAGAGCCTAGCGGTTCAGAGCACCGACTGCTCTTGTAGAGGACCTGGTTTCGATCGCCAGCACCCACATGGTGGCTGAGAACCATCTGTAACTCCAATTCCAGGAGAACTCCAGTTCNATCGGGGCTGGAGAGATAGCCTAGCGGTTAAGAGCACCGACTGCTCTTGCAGAGGACCCAGGTTCAATCCCCAGTACCCTCATGGCAGCCGAGAATTGTCTGTAACCCCAGTTCCAGGAGAACTCCAGTTCCAGGGGAATCTGACACCCTCTTCTGACCTCCGAGGCATTGCACGACATGGGTGCACAAACCTACATGCAGACAGTACATTCATACACATAGAAAATAAATAAATAAAAAATTTTAAAAAAGAGTGACATTTAGAGAATGAAAGGATGCACCATTAGGAATTATGGGCCTGTGTACAAATGAATACAAATGCAAACAGAAAATGCCTTGGTCATTCCCTGTTTCCTTCCCGAGTCTTTGGTTTATGGGTGAAAGCTTCATTGGTCACAGAAACCATTTTGGAAGGATCATTACCAATTGCATAAAAAGTTTGACAGTCAAAACATATTAGGTGATTGTCAGCCATAACTAACAGAAAGAACAAGCATAACTGGAGCAAACCTGAGACAGGGGGATTATTGGGAGACTCAGAACACTAATAATATATTTGAATCCAGCAATTTACTGTAGCCAGCTCAGTATGGCTCCGAGAAGCACTTCAAACTCTATTGCTGGCTGGAGTGGTCATTTGATGGGTGAGAACTTTGGTTTTATTTTCTAACTGATTTTGATCTGGATTTTTTTCCCTTTGTCATGGACTCTGCAATTGTCCCTTTTCTATCCTCAAAGTCCTAGTCTCTTCTGCCTAGCTCGAGATCTTGGCAAGTAACTGGGAATTATTTTCATCTTCACTCTGCAACTATTCCCCTAAAATGAAATAGAAATGTTGTTTTGTTTTCTCAGGGACCATAAATCTAATAGTAAGATGAATTGCCATAAGGGTGGGAAAGGTGGGCCTGAGATATCCTGTAAGCAGATCATCTTAAAATACGAAGCACCTAAATTGGTGTTGTTTATCCTTCCCAAGGATTCCTCAGGCTAATTTAATTTCTTGTGTTTCAAATAGCTTGTTCCATGTGGTGTATTGGATATATTGCTTCTGGAAGAAGAAATGATAAAGTTGTCATTGAAAGCACACAAATAGTATCTGTACTAATGGGGAACCAGGAGACGTGACAATATCCTCAACCTAAGACGAAGAGTCTACCTATGCAAAGCCACAAACATGGCTTTTTTTTAATTTTTAAAAACTTTTATTAATGAATTGTGTATTTCATTCATTAACTTTCAGTCCAATTTAGACACATTCCCCTCTCTCTGTCCCCACCCCACCCCAGTTCATGCCTTCTGCCATACATGTCTTGCATCTTTCTCTCAGTCTTTCCAAAGCTTTTCCCTGAAGAGGCTTGTTTTGGGCAGAGTTTAACTGTATCATTGAGTTCTTTTTTTTTTTTGAATTTCAGGGCTTTATTGTGCAACAGGGAGGTCCACAGCTCAGTCTTTATGTTGTTGTTTTTCCCTCCCCTTCATATTGCTCCAAAATATACCTATATAATCATCACGTATGCATCAAAATTATGACCTCTGAGAACAAACTGTATGTTAATTCCAAAATATGTTTAGGAATTCACATTTCCCTCCTTTAATTTTATATTACTCTAAAATATGAATACATTCCTTCCATCCATATACAGTAAAGAGTCTGAAAATAAGTGGTAGGTCAATTCTAGAGCCTGTTAAGAGATTTACATTATAACAACACAGTTGCTTTCAGATAAAAAGAAATATAACAATAATGTTCTTCAGCTTGCCTTTCAACTGGGGATTTGGTGTTACCATCCACAAATGAGGGAAACCATTTGCTTTTCTGAGACTGTGTTACTTCCCTTAGCATAATGGTTTCAAGTTCCATCCATTTACCTGCAAAGTTCATGAGCTGGGGATGGGTAGGAAAATTAATTATTGAATTTTTAATTACTGTTATGATTAATGTTAAGACCAAATCCTCTGAAAACATAAAATGAATTTGTAAAATAACTTTGGTATTATGTAAACAAGAATAAATGAGTTTGAATCCTCGGATCCAGAGAAAAGCAGCTATTTCATTCATTCCTGGGTATCTTGAAAGAGCTCCGTGTCCTTTCTGTGATCTGTTCATTGGGAGTGGTGAGTGAAGGAGCAATCACACGAAGCTACTAGGACGCCAGGATGCGCACTAGACTTCCTTATAGAGCTTTTTCTTTTGGTCTTTTCGAGACAGGGTCTCCCTGTAGTTACAGCTGTCCTGGAACTCACTCTGCAGACCAGGCTGGCCTTGAACTCACAAAGATCCGCCTGCCTCTGCCTCCCAAGTGCTAGGATTAAAGGCGTGCGCCACCACGCCGGGCAATAGAGCTTTTAACTTGTGCTCTGTGGATGAGAGGAGTGTTTCCCTGGACCCTTAAACCCACTCCTCATAAAGTATTGCAATGTGCTAAGTACTGTGAGATGATGACCCACCCACAGATTTCACTTCAGTTCTTACTAAATAGTTGGGAACCAATACTTTATAATTACTTTATAATTACTTTATAATTTACTTTTTTTTTCTTTATAACTGCTAATTTATGAGGTTCTAGAGTACTTTGATCAGACAACCTCCAAAGTAGCAAGACAGTCAAATAAGATGAACTCTAATCTCAGTCTTGTACAAACACATTTCTAATTTTAAGAATTATGCACTGAGTTTTTGGCAGACAATTTTAAAACCCCAGTTTCCTCAAGAGCTAAAAAGATGTTATTCCTAGAAAACCATGTTATTATCAATTTCAATAAAATATAAAAGGAGTGTTAATATTGAAAGCCATTTGTTCTTGCTTCCTCCCTTTTTCATCTTAGTTATTAGCTTCCTTTCATATCACTCATTAATATTCACAGAATTCAATGCTCAGAAATTGTATACATGGCTCTACAGAACCAAAATTCTCAATTGAAATTCAGTGTTTGGGAACATGTTACTCAAACACATCCGTTGTAGTTGAAGAATCTCTAGACCAAAAATACAGAAACCAACAATGATTTACACAGCCTATGAAGTGTGTCCTGGCATTAAATATCTATTATTTTTGCTGCTTCATGATGGACAATATTTACCTCTCCTGATCAGATCTCCAGGTCAGGGCTAGAGAGATGGCTCAGTGATTAAGAGCACTGGCTTCTCTTGCAGAGGACCCAGGTTTGATTCCCAATGCCCACATGGCTTGTAACTGTCTGTAATTCCAGATTCAGGGGATATGATGCCCTCTTCTGACCTCCATGGGCATTGCATGACACAGGTGCACTCATATACATGCAGGCAATATACTCATATACATAAAATGATGAAATATTTTAGATCCTTTTTCCTGAGAAAGTCGAATATAAAGCACAAGGAGAGTAACTGCATACACACTTGAAAGGAGAATAGAATGTTTTCACCAGATACTAATTCTTATGAGTAACCAGAAACCAAAGGGTAGCCTAAGACCTAAACAATAGACAAAACTGATGTAGAGAAAGAATTACAGGGAGAGAATGAAATTAATTTGGGAATAACATTAATTAATAAGATTGTTATTGGACCACTGGAGCAGTCTGAATTCTTAGTGAGTGCCAGTTCCCCATGAGGCTAGATAGTACATCTGTTGATAGTTTTCAAATACTTCCTGACTCCACCATCTGAATTCAGATCAACATCTCATTTTGCCTGAAGAAACCTGTGTACCTAGTCATTTGATTTTTGCAACTTGAAAGAGCCTGAAAGAATAAGATACATCAATGAAACCCACCCATTGTTATCTGGTATAGAACAGACTTATTTCTAAATCTACAAAACCCTATTGTATATCAGCAACTAAAGCAAGCCTAATGGAGCAATAATAATTTCTAGTGACATTAGTCCATTATTCTTCAAATTTTAGTAGTGATGAGTGTCAATCAACTAAACATTTACATGAAGTAAATATACGCAAAGTGCATTTACCCACTCAATCCATTTCCATCATTTGTTGCAATGATCAAGACTGAAGCATAATAAGAGCATTTTATAAATAAAATTTTGTTAATGCTATTATTGCTTTCATGAGTGCCTGGTATCAGCAGAAAGGTTTATCATTTCCTACCAGAGCATGTTAGAATAGTTGCATAAATTAGACAACAGAATGCTCACTCTCTCTGCTAGTTGTTGAAGTATTTATCAGTGTGCTAATTAGAGCCCTATTTATGAGGCTAGAAGAGCTCAGGGCCAGTTGCTCACACAGCTCCTGTTGGTTGGGCAAAGTTTACAGAAAAGCACAGTTAGTTACATCTGGTGTGCATGTTGTGGATCGTTATTGATAGTTTATTCATTTTATAGCTAGCAGCACTTTTTCAGGCAGTATCTGTCTGAAGCAGAGGATTCAGTACAAATACCAATGTCGCTATGATATGGTTGCTCTCTTACATCAAGTAGAAAACGTTTTTTAAAAAACCTGGTTGATTTAAATGTCCTTGAAAACTACATTTAATGGATCTGTAAATAAAATTAAAAGTTGATCACAGAAATAAAAACATTCACTACATGCTTCTACCTGGTCAGATACAAGGTAAGACTGGTGACGTAAAGAGAATAAGAATATCTGTATAGGGTAATTTCATGTGTGTCAATTCATATGTGTGTCAATTCGTTCTGGTCTCTTGGGTTCCTGAAATGACTCTACTCTGACTTAGTGTGCCAATCATGCAGTTACCTAAGAGCAAATGCATTTGTTTTGCTCAGCATAATTACTAATTTTAAGGTGAATATACTTTATTTTTCCTGTAGCCTAGCTATGTTTATGATTGAATCAAGATTCAAACCAGGAGTGATGGATATCACAGATTCCTCAAAGGAAAAGTTTCCATTGTTCATTGGTGTGAGATTCATCATTCACTGCTGACTGATTTCAGTCATTTATCTAAAAATCAGATGACTTTGGTTGAATTTTTAATTCTTTAAAGAAACAGCACTATTTGTCCTATCTACTACTCTATCAATGACTTAGTATGCCTTATAAGAGAATCTGGTCTGCAGCCATCAACACTGCAGTCCCTAAGTGACTCTCAGAACTATGTCACCCGCATTATTCACGGTGAACTATTACTGGCAGAAGGATGAACAAAGACTGGAGACATTTAAAGCATATCTCACAATGTTGCCCAATGATCAGCTTGCTCAACAGCAATAATCACGTTCCTCGATGATACTGATGGCCAAGAACTCATTTTCTAACTCTGCTCTCTGGTTTTCATCATCTCACCCAGAAAAGCAATATAGGACTAAAGGGAATGATAAAATATTGAGGTTGGAATAAGATGCAAAAATGAGAACAGTTATGGGCAAAATGCTATTTTGTTCTATCACGTGATTCCTCATTACTCTGAATATCAAACTGACCAGGTCAAGTTAATGTAGATTTTATCATTGGCATGGATGTGTGTGTGTGTGCGCGCACACACACACACACACACACACACACACACATCAAGGAGTTATGGATGTGCTTTTTGGCTGTGGATGACTGACAGTGAGATTTGCTAAAATTTTTATAAAACACTTCAGAAGAAAGATTTTAGTCTACTGTGATACAGAGAAACTTTGTTTCTTCCTGTGCCTTCACCCAACATTTTACCTTAGTGAATTCTAGCCACACACACACACACACACCTTCTATATATATATATATTATATATATTATATAATATATATATATATATAATGTATGTACAGCCTGAGAGAAGAACATTTATAAAGACAGGGGAGCATCAAAGACAACCTCTGTCCACTCTGGGTTTGGGGATTTTTTTTTCCCTTTATTTCCTCACTCCAATTCAGTTTTAGCAAATTCATCTACACAGAAGTGATTTTTTTTACTCCTGAGCAAGCACATTACTTGGGGTTTTTTTAATGAACTTTTATTGAATTTTTGCATATTTCATTCAGAACATCTTAATAATCTTTATACACCCTTCCACATTGGTACCTTCCCATAGTAGGCAAGAAGTACATTATGTATAAAAGATGTATCTTTAAGGAGACAAGGGAAAGTGGCTGTCCAATTGCTGCCCTCTAGAGATCTCAGATTATGTGGACAACATAAATGAAGAAAATATGGATGTATTTAAAAAATGGAAAACAGAAAAGAGAGAAACTGAGTCCTATCTGGGAGGCCTGAGAAAGATAAATAGAATATCCAAATGAAACAAAATTTCAGGTTGAATTTTAAAGGATAAGAATGATAGAGATTTCCCTCCCAATATTTTTAACCATAAGGCAAGAAAAGTTAGAGTAAATGTAGAGGAGGGACTCATCATAAAGTACTGAAGAACCAACTCTTGATAGGAAGTAAAGGAAATATTACAAGAAAGGGTTTGAAAGAAAGAGTCTATCATGCAGAAGGATCATGGATTTTTCAACAAAAGAGTAATACAAATCAATAGCCCTAAAAGGTACATCTAACAAGCACTATTTAAAATGGGGACCATAAAACCAGGACTAGAAATTACAATTACTACAATTCTGGTACTTTTCAATAAATGTGATAAATAACTTAAAAATTACAGCAATTGAATTTGAAATATCATCTCACACATAATAAGACATAGATGGGATCCCTTCAGGGACTAATTTGCATGATCTGTCTACTATTTAGAAACAACCAATGAAGAATCTGACAGAAGATTTCAGCCCTATCAATTCAGCTTCATCAGCAATGACATACTGAGGACACACTAAGTATCAGGCTTGTGCTAAGAATTTACACCAAATGATCTCATTAAATCCTCAGCACAGCTTATGGAATCTCTCTTCTGTCATAGGTGAAGAAACTGAGGCTTGGAAGATAAAGTGTAGTTTCTCCAAGATCACATGGCTAGTAAGTAGCAGAAGGCCTGTCTGACTCTGAAGCTGGAAAACACCTTCTTATGTAATATCTTGTATAAGCCTAGTTGATGGTGGGCATGCAAGTACTCACATAGTTAATATCATCATATATTTATTTAAAGATTTGGTTATATCTTCATAATCTTATATGTAAACCTTCCAAAATTTTTAATTTGGCATTTTTAAATTACTCATTATTTGATTCAAGATTGGCATGGCTTTGTTTTAAATAATGATCCAGGACCTCTCAGAATTGATGACAATTACAATAGATCCCATCTAAAATAATGTGGCAATCTCCTGGCACACTAGATTTTAATTATGATGGTGTGTGCAAACTTACTTGGCAGCTTTTCTGCCAAGATTCTAGAGCACTGAGATAGTTTCCTTCACTCTCAGACACTGTTATATAAAAAATTCTCAAGACTTAAGTGACAAAAGCCATTTTTTTCTTTTATCACTCATTCATACATGACAATATTTGCCTTCTCAAAGTTATCATATGCAATCAAAGACTTGATTTCTAGCTTTCATGCATAAACTTCCCTAGGCTACCTTGGGGGCCCTACTTAAATCTTGTAGGCTACTGGGACCACTCAGAAGGTCACTGCTTCCATGCAGTAGGTGGACCTGTGGTGGCACAAAGTAATTAATGAACTGTCCAAAAATCCCTGGTAATAGCATAAGAATGAGGATTGCTTCCTCCTCTACAATGTGCTTTTGTGTAACTGTAAATTTGCACATTTCTGACGGTCTATATGATTTCTATGTTGCAACTTAAGTCACAGGATAACTATTAGCAATTCTTTTTCATTTTAATTATGAAATTATAGTCTCAAGAAAGGCTGTATTTCGAGTGATCTATGGAAAGGAAGGTCGAAAGGTATATAGTAATATTTACATGAGAATGTAGCCTCCTAGTTCAAATGAAAGGGTCACTTAGTCACAAACATTAAAGAAATGATATGAGTATTTTTTTCTCACAAAATAAGCATTACAATGTTTTTCTCCTTATCTTCTATTTTTATTTAAAGTTGTCCAAGAGAAAGAAAGGAAATAAATAACAGACTAAGGAAAACAATCTTTTTCCAAAGAAAGCATCAGAAGGAAACATCTATTTGAAGGGAATTGTCTCTTTGGTTAAACAAGAAATGAATTTGCTACAAAGGCTTGTGGAATCCCATTCTGATAGAATTGAAGATAATTAAAATCTGATGGTAGACTCTAACCATTTAAATTGCTATTTAAATTGGTCAAATAGGATTGAAATCAGAATACTTGACAACCTCAAAATGGAGCTATAAGAGATTCACTATGTGCATATGAAATATTTTGTTTTCCCTGGATTGACATTAACATTATGCAGATGAAACAGTTTCTAAATTTATATGACTTTTCATTAGAAAAAAAAGATAGTTGTAATGGTGTACATCTTACAATATATAATAACAAAGAACAACTGTCAGAAAATTGGACTTTCAATAACAAACAAAAATGGTTAAATATTTACTCTTTATGGGATCTTGTTATTCCAGCATAGATAACCTATTATATAAAGAGCAAAAACAGGATTTACAAATTATCAAGTTTCATTTTTTGTTGTTTTAACTTAAAACCATGTAAGTAAAAATGTTACTTTCTATCCAAGTACAGAAAATTTAGTGATAGTATATTTGTTCTATATATAATTTTACCACTTTTGGTAAATTATTTATATGTTAAAATGGTTTTAACACAATGAGTAGAAAAAATATTTTCACTTTGTTCAAAATTAATAAAGTATATCAATAAAGTTTTTGATGAAATTTTAGAAAGATTGTGATTTGCCAAAATGAATGTACTTAACTTTTGCTTAATAGTCTTTCTGGGCTGTATCACTAACTCTAAGTATTATGCACATTGCCTAAGTGTCTGGGTGCACTATATCCCATACTGACTAACAAGTGTTCAATTTTATTGTGGATCAGATCTACCATTCACATCTGCCAGACTCTGTCCCATTCTAGAGGACCACTTAGTTTCTAGACCTCACTGCTCAAATAAAGTCTAGATCTCTGAAAAGGCCCTGAATTAAAATATACTCATAAACTCGTTAAAGAACCAGTAATAAGAGATAAACACAGCCGGGCATGGTGGCTTATGCCTTTAATCCTAGCACTCGGGAGGCAGAGGCATGTGGATCTTTGTGAGTTCAAGGCCAGCCTGGTCTACAGAGTATGTTCCAGGACTGCTGGAGCTACAGGGAGACCCTGTCTCAAAAAGACCAATAAAATATAAAATAAATAAAAATAAATAAAAGACAAATATATGGATCTCAGTAACTGAAAGTTCTTGTTGCTCCTTCAGAGGCTCCAAGTTTGGTTCCTAGAACGCATATTTTATCTTCACAAGCACTTGTAACTTTACCTCCAGAGGATCTTACATCCTCTTTTGGCTTCTTCGAGCAGTGCCACACATGAGTGCAGAGAGAGAGAGAGAGAGAGAGAGAGAGAGAGAGAGAGAGAGAGAGAAAGCATGAGGTAGAGGAAAGCATGTTGCTTATGTGTACATACATAGTAAGTGGTAGACACAAAGCATGAACAAGAATTTTCATTCTCAAGTTAGTGGCTATAATCACAGAGATCATAAACTATTGCTTGCATAATTAATAAAGAATTTTCTTCCCCTCCCTAAGGGTTTTCCAAGCTTTTGGGAACCCAGGTTCATGACAAATATCTGCATGATACAGAGTGTTTGCCTAAAAACTAAAACATATAGTCATCAAATATTTGTCATATTGTTCCCTATACTTACTTTTTTTTTTCCAGAAGAAAGACAAGATCCAAGTTTATAAAATTAGAGGTGAAAGGGCAGACATTACGTTCCATATCAATAAAATTCAGATGACCATTCCAATAAACATGAAAGTTATTAATTTTCAAAATAAGAACAAAATAATTAAACAGGAAAGAATAAATAATGCAACCAACAAATGGGCAAAACTGGGTCACTAGATAGTACTTTCCTTTTTTTTTTAATTTAATTTTTATTGATGCTTTGTGCATTTCATACATTTTTTCCAATTCAGTTCAGGCTTATTTCCCTTTCCCTTCCCCCCCCACCCCCACCCCATCCCAGATCATGCATTCTGCCATAACTGTCCTGCATCTTTCTCTCAGTTTTTTTTTTTTCATTTTTAGCTATAAGTGATAATCCATGAGTACAAGCATCCTTCAAAATCTTTAAAAATAGAGAAAGGTAAAAAGTTTTATATACAATTTCAAACCATTTCCTGTACATTGAAATGATTTTCTAAGAAGTTTTGAGGAGTTATAATACATTTATACTGGAAACTCACACATGCACACATACATACCCTTTTAAAAACTGTGGTTTCCTGAGAATTTTGTATCTCAAGGAAATGTATGTTCAGCTGATATTAAAATATTCATAATGTAACCACATAATTACAAGGTAAGTCATCATTCTGAAAGATAAATGCAGGGAAGAAAAGGTTCTAACTAAAAAAGACACCGGGTTTCTGTCCATTAGCTTCACTGAAACTGCAAATAAACAGCTGTTCATGAAAAACAATGTATTTATGTATTTTCCCATAGAAACCGTGCCGAAATTGAGAGCCCTGTTCTTGACAAGATATTTGGCATAAAAGTAAGCCTAGCTTAGGCCAATGGTATCATAAAAAACAACCATAAAATTCTTCCATATATTTAATAGTAAAATTATGCTCAGAGCCCAATAAAATGAGCATAAATATCTTATACACATTGATTATACAAGAGGGCACTCTATGCTATAAAGTATATATGCTGAACATAAATAAAATTGTATTATCCTATAAATTAAAACTACTTAAAATTAATATGCTAGCTATAATAGAGATTAAACATTTAATTAACAATATTTTTGCTTGCCTTCTTGGAAATTTTATGATTCAGATGGTCAGGATCTCTTTAGTTGCTGTCCAGGGATGTTTGAAATGACTTTTTCTCAAGATTCCCTGCCTTAGTCACATAATCAAGATTGTTAGAGATTCTGAGCATGCTCAGCAGACTGAAAATCTCCAAACTGAGAATCAGTGTATAGAGGAAACTCTACGCATTGATTCCTTGAGGGTAACTAAACATCTAAAATTCAAATCCTAACCTCAGACAGACTTATACAGGCTCTAGACTAGCATAAAACTCCAAAAGAAATATGTTATAGAGATGACTCAAAAGAGGAATCTTCCCACAGGTAAATGGATGGAACTAGGAATAATCCCCAGAAAGACAAGCATCAGGTGTTCTCTTTCACAGCTACATGCTTGAAATTTCAGATATGCATGCTTCAATTTGAAAATCTAGAGAAGTCAGGAAATATAAACAGCAAGGGGGGCTTCTGGGAAGGGGAGGTAGGATGCAGTGAATTAAAGGGGGGTAAAGGAAGGGTTAACTGGGGTAGGCAATGAGAACTCAGAGCAGAGAGGAACAAGGAACAATAAAGGCCTTTAGAAAAAGCCATATGAGAACCTACTCCTATAGAAGCTTCTTAAAGTCTATGCATGTGCATCATAAAAAGAGTTTAAAAAGAGTTACCTTATAGCAAGGGACACTGCCCCTCTCAGACCCCATAGGCTAACAAAGCAAAAACCCAGTACCAGAAACTGACTCCCTTTTTTGAAACCAGAGGTCCCATAGATCCTCAGACAATATTGGCCATTATCCTGGCTCTTGGTTACACACAAGGACTTACCAATAAGACCCTATTGCTGAAGACACTATATACATGAGCTGTAGAACAACCAAGGAGAAATTAAGCTGGTGCTACTTCAAAGCCTCGTATCTACTGCCTAGGTTTCATAGTACTGGAAGTTGTTATGCACGCTACCTGAAGAGAAAATTAGTCATCAATAATACCCAACTGTGAACCCTGTGATCTACAACAGCAACTGCTTAGCAGGATATGACAATGGGTGCAATAGTGGCACAAATATAGGAATAACCAACCACTCTGTAATTAGATTTTAGATCAGTTTCATGGGACGGAATCTATACTGGACATTAATATTCATAGATATATGTAACTCTTAGCACTCATCAAAGAAAGCTTCTTTTTATAGAAGATGGAAGCTACTGCAGAGATCCACAACTGGTCAAAATATAGAGAACTAGTGATAATGGGTACAAGCTCCAATTAGTACATCTAAAACACAAGTCCTACAACTAAGAGTCAGGGAAATCTCAGAGGAGGGGGCAGAAAGATGATAAAAACCAGAAGACCAGGCTGCCTGTTGCAAGATAGTATCTACTAGACATGACAGGGATGTTGAACCCATGAAATCTTGACAATAGGGTTTCTTGCACAAGATCTGCTTAATGATATTAACAGTTGACATGCCAACAAAGATGGGGACAATTTCACAAGACCCTACCAATAGATGAAAAACTATGGGCAAGTCAATGGCTCCTGAAAGAGAATCAGTTTTCTCCAGGGACAAGACCTCTGATAAGTTACCTTAAACATATATACATAGGACCAATATTAAATTGACTCAGTAGGTTGTGTATACACTCATACATATATAGAAAGAGTACAAAATAGATGTCATAAGCCAAAAAAGGAGTAGGCAATGAATAGATTTGGGGGAGGACAGGGTGGGGTGGAAATTATGTAAATAAGGTGTATTCATGTATGAAAATTTCAAAAATTAAAAATTATTTTAAAATGAATATAATTCTAGGCCAGTGAGATGACTCAGCCAGGAAAGTGCTGAAAAGAAAGGTAAACATCTCACTACTTAATATTTGTTTTAGTTCCTATTCTGTTGCTTTAATAAAAAAGCCTTAATAAAAACAATTTATGTGACTCACCAAGGAAGCTTCTTTTGCAACAGAGGGAGACTATTACAGAGTTCTATACCTGGTCACACATGAAGAATAAGTATCTGTGAGATGCCAAACCCAAAGTCACACATCTACAATGGAACTTCTACACCTAAGGCTCATGGAATATAGCTGAATAAGGGGTAGATAGAATGCTCATTCATCTCTCAACTCTCATCACTGAAATTCCCTCATGAAACAGAGGGCAATGAACAAAAATGGCCACGAGTGGTGAAGGTGTAGAGAATAAGATTCTGCAGAGGATGGGTTCCTGGATAAGACTTCTATCTTAAACTTCACCTACCCAGGGCTCAGGGACCATTGCAGAAGAGGGAGCAGAAAGATTGTAAGAGCTAAGGGAGGAGGTGCATGAACATAAGAAAGAAAGAAAATACCAATCAATATCCCCAAGAGCTTCTTCACAGGCTTGGGAAAAAAAATCCCCAATTTCATTTGGAAAAACAAAAGACCCCAAATAGCCAAAGCGACCCTGAATGAAAAGAGCAATACAGGGGGGGATCTCTATACCAGACATCAAACTATACTACAGGGCTATAGTCATAAAAACAGCTTGGTACTGGCAAAAAAAACAGACCAGTTGACCAATGGAATAAAGCTGAAGATCCAAACCTGAGCACATAAAATTTCAGCGACCTCATTTCTGACAAGGGGGCTAAGAAGACACAATGGAGGAAAGACAGCATCTTCAGTAAGTGGTGTTGGCAAAACTGGATCACCACCTGTAGAAGAATGAAATTAACCCCCTACCTCTCGCCCTATACAAAAGTCAATTCCAGATGGATCAAAGACCTCAACATGAAACCCCAAACTCTGGAGGTGATAGAAGAAAAACTTGGCAACAGACTGCAAGACATAGGCGTAGGAAAAGACTTCCTAAATCAGACAGCAGCTGCACAAGAAATAAGATCAACAATTAACAAATGGGACCTCATTAAATTCAAAAGCCTCTGTACATCAAAAAAATAAATAAATAAAAAATAAAGGAAGTGAAGAGAAAACCCACAGAGTGGGAGGAAACCTTCACTGCAGATACATCTGACAAAGCATTAATTTCCAGAGTAAACAAGCTACTCAAAAGACAAAGCCTGGAAATACTGTGCAGCAGAGGCAGCCATGTGCCTGTATATTCCAAATCTAATTGGCTGTTGGCTCTCTCCTTGGAGAAATAACCCATGGCTGATGCCACAAGCCTACATCCTCTACAGGTTAGGAGATGTCATAAGCCACAGTAAGACCCTGTTATATTTATCAGGGGGTAAAAATGTAATTCATGAATTAACATATCATCCAAACATATGTGTCTATGCCAAAGTAACCTACCATAACTATTAGTGCTGCTTAAATACCTATATATCTAATTGCTTGTGCTTCATTAGTAGGATCGAAAGGTTACTCCTGAACAAACTGTCAGCCCATGAAAGGAAACAGCCAGAATTGACCAGAATCCAAGTCAACAGCTCCAGAGAGAGAGGACAGTTTTACTTCTCATCCACCTGTGCCCCTTTTCTAAGCCTAGGGAACAATCTGCGGAAGAGGGGGCGTGGTAGAATGTAAAGGCTGCGATTGGGGTGAACGGTGAAACTACAGCGATGTAGTCTGGACACTCATTTGATCAACTTGATTGAACAAACAACCTGTCAACCCCCACTGAATGGTGGGACTGTGGGGGTTTGGGCACAACAGTCTATAGATTGGTTTTGCACGAAGGATGCTTATACTCATGGATTATCACTTATAGCTAAAAAATGAAAAAAAATAAACCTGAAAGATGCAGGACAGTTATGGCAGAATACATGATCTGGGATGGGGTGGGGGTGGGGGGGAAGGGAAAGGGAAATATGCCTGATCTGAATTGGAAAATGATGTATAAAATGTTATGAATCTGCACAAAGCATCAATAAAAACTAAATTAATAAAAAAAAAAAACAGACCAAAAAAAAAAAATAAAAAAAAAAAAAACAAATGAACTACCAAAGATGGAGCAAAGACTGAATAGAGAACTCACAGAGGAGGAATTAGAGATGGCTGAGAAACATTAAAAAAAACTCTTCAGCATGCCTAATAATATTTAGGGAAATTGCAAATTAAGACCACTCTAAGATATCTATCATCACTCCGATAAGAGACTGGCCAGGATCAAGAAAAGAGAATTTTATCAAAGTGCTGG